>JAQFZX010001875.1:0-24366 GCA_034682405.1 Hydroisotoma schaefferi | reverse complement strand
CGAACTAATTGGAGTTCTGAGTTGACGTCCAGCTCGTACTGTCGATCCACAGTGTCGTCCATTAAGACTTCGGCTAATGAAATGACGAATTTTACGGTGGACTTTCCTACATCTAATTCCGGTCCGATCAGGATACGATTTTCTTGAGAGAGACCCACATTGGTTGGAGTGTAAAACTCTCCGAATTTGTTCTTTAAGATTGCAAAACGTCCGTCCGTATTATACCATCCCCAGCGGATTTTGTCGAACCCAAACTCAATGGCAACTGGAGGAACGTCTTGGACGATAGGGGCTAGAGGACGAGGAATAATGGGAATAGTGTAGTTAGTGCTGACGAATGACCTCGATAAGCGGGGGTCACCGCCACGGTCAGTTGAACTTCTTGATGATGAGAATGTCTGAGACGATCGAGCAGTTGCTACTGATTCCTGCTTTTTCAACTTCAAATCTTCAGCTTCCTTTCTCTTCCTTTCCATTTTGAATTCTTCCTTTTTCTTGAAGTCGCGTTCTCCATCGATAACATTTTGCTGCTGGGCTTCCTTATTTCGGTTATTTGCAATTTTAACCTGGGTCCAATCCACTTCAATTAAACTTTTCAGTTTTTTGACGTTAGCAGGAGTTTCTGGCATAAGCAGGGGGTCTATTTTCTTCATCTTGAATTCAAGACTTCGGCACAACTCTTCTACAAAGTCATCGTGTTTCTTCTGAAGGTCTTGAGAACTTATACTTTTCCCACTTCTGGTTACAAGTAAATCCATTCTGCTATTGTATTCTGTTCTCTTATCCTGGATTTCTTTCTTTAATGTGAGACTTATCTTCTCAAGTTTCATCCTGTTTCGTTTTTCAAATGTTGTGGTGAATATCCGGTCCAACTCTTGCTTTAATTTTGATTTGATATCTTCAGTAGATATTCCAGACGATGGGTTGAAGTCAGCGGATGTTTTAAGAGCTTTCAAGAGGTCTCCAACCAACTTATTGTGAATCTCCTTAAGCTCGTTTGAAGCAAATGACCGTGTCTTCAAAACTTCATCCATAGAATTGTGGTATTGAGTTTTTATGTTATTTGACAGCTCCTCTGGCAGTTGCAATTCTCCTTGCTTCATTTTGTTGTTGTTTCTCTCTTCAAATTTCAATCTAAGTTGCCAAAGCCCGGATTCAAATTTCTGAGTTACCCAGTTATCTCCATGATGTAGGCTTTTGACTGCAGCGTCGGTCGCTGATTTATGAAATTCGTTGAACTTTTCGTCGTTTACACACCTAAACAGTTGGAATTTCATGCTCATCTCAGCATGGTACTTTCTAAGAGCTGACTGTAACCCTTCAAGAAGTCGGATCCCTTCTTTCTGAACTTTATCCCATATCCGTTTTTCAGCGTCATATTGAAGATGGTCAAGATCATAAGTCCTGCTCATTTTTGTGCAAAAAGACTTGAAAACTTTAGAAAAAAAGTCATCAACGTTTGGAAGTTGATTTTTGCATTCAATGTTTAAAGTAATCCAGCTTTCCACAGACTCCTCCAGTTCAACTTTATACTTGGCTACAGAGTCAGCTACAAACTCTTTCCTATCATGTAGATGTTCCTTGTGGACATTCAGCGCGGTAGCGACCTTTTTAATAAGAATCGCACCTACTTCTTGGGCCCCATTTTCAAAAAGTTTAGCAATCTTAGTGTTTGCAAACTTTACGTGACGTTTCTCAATTGCTTCCTCCGATGGAAGGAAGTTACTCCTAAAAAGCCTGTCCATCTCTTCCTTGTACATTTCCATATATACAGAAACTGTATCCTGAATGATCTCATGACTTTTCATAGGAGGCGGAGGTGGAGCTACATCTATTTCCATATCTTCCGAGCTCTTTCCATCTTTCTGGACAGTTTTGTCTTCGGCTGAGAAGTCATTTCCAACTACAGGGGCCTCAGTAGTGTTCATCATCTCTTCTGACGGGGATAGGGATCCATAACTTGGAATTTCTGGCTGAAGGGTAACGACAGGACTTTCACAAGCGTTTTTTCCATAACTGGGAGGAACGCTTCCAGGTTGAAGTTCAGATTCTTGCGTTCGTTGATGCTTTCGATGAGAGGTGTTCATGTTATTGACTTTGAGATCGAATGTCAACCGTAAAGACGTTTCTAAAGTTTTGATAAATTCTTGCTTTTGTGCATCACTCAACGCCAGATGGGCTAGAAAGTTCCTAAACTCGGTACTTCTACGGTTAACGAATTCATCGTGTCTTTTTTTAAGACTTTCTAATTGGATGTGGAATGGACCGGGTTTTGAAATGTTGAGTAGACTAGTGTGCATATCTTTTATCTCACTAATTCTTTTCGAAATCGTTTCATCAATGTCGAGATTAGCTTCTTCATATTTTGAAGGAGGAGGTTGAGAGGGTTGAGGTGTGCTTTTCTTCGGAATCGGAGGGAGCTTAGGCTTTGGAGGTAACTCGTCATGCCGTTGTCCAAAAGGCATGTTAGCTTTATCTACAACTTGTAACTTATGATTTCGGATGTGATTCTGACTGTAACTTGTAGATTCTACTATAGTTGGCTGCTTATCTGCTCCAGTATTTTGGGAATGGAGTGTTGAGCCGAGAGGTTTTGCTGAAAATCCTCTCTCCACATTGGTAATAGTTTGACCAGCTTTTTGACTCTGTTCCTCATTGCACAATTGGGTGGAGGTTATCGGTGGGAAATAAGTCGAAGACCTCTCTATACACAGGTCATCGTCACTTGAAGGTTTTGATGGCCTCTGAGAATACCGAAGAATTTGGCAGTTGTCGAATGATCTCTGCATTTCGGATCTTAGCTTTATTTCTGCTTCCTTTTTATTCCTTTCAATTTCTATTTCTGCTTCCCATTTATTCTTAGCAATTTCGAATTCTGCTTCCCTTTTCTTCCTTTCGATTTCTAAGTCTGCTTCCATTTTATTCTTCTGAATTTCTAATTCCGCTTCTCGTTTCATCTTTTTGATTTCTAATTCAGCTTCTCTTTTCATATTTTCTGCTTCTTGTTTCTTCAAATCCCGTTCACACTCAGTTATCTTTTGTAGTTCGGCTTCCTTATTTCGCTGATTCGCATTTTTAGCTTCAACCCAATCGAATACAATCGACGAGATCTCTTCAGCTTTTTTGGACAACCGTTCACGCAATACATCCAAATCGTTTGGTTGTAAGAACTCATCCTTCTTGAAATCTTCCTCCATCTCTTTCGGATAGTATTTCCGTGCCATTCTCGAAGCGTTATTTGTCCCTGAGCTCCCTTCACTCAGTTTGAGGTCAAAGATGTCCTTGATGTCTTCGAGGAACATTACATCAATCCCTTCGACCAAACTCTGAAGGTACGGAGCCATGAACGCTTCATCTTTGACCTTGCACTTGCTCTTGAATTGGGCTTCCATCCTGGACAGTTGGTGTTTGTGGAAGTCTTGAAGCTCATCCAGATCCTTGAGCTTATCTATTTCTTGCATGATTGAGGTTTGATATTCATCCAGACAGTCACGTTCCAAGTTCTTGATCTCAGACTCTATAAGCTTCCATCTCTCCAGGTTCTGAATACGCATATTCTTGTAATGTTCATCAATAGATTTGCATAACTTTTCCTCAAACAACTTTGGATCCCCAGGACGTCCAATCTTGGACGATGTTCGGTGTAACTCCTCAGCCTTCCCCTTAAGGTCCAAGTGCTCCTTGTGGAGATCATCGTCAGAGATGTGGGGGTTGTTATCCATGAAAGTTTTGAGCTGCTTTTTATATTCGGACACAGCAGCCTCCACTGACCTACTGTAGCTCTTCATACAGTTCATCCTCTTGACTTGACTGGTGTCTCTGAATCCAAATCAGAATTTAAAATATACTCCAAAACTAAGCCAAAATAATATGGGGAAACGCTTAGCATGCATGCAATGTTTTTTGAAGGATTCTGCAGCCAAACTTGACCAACTTTAATTCTGATATTTAAGTTGTCAGTTATAGACTAGCCTCTTTTTTTACCTTGAAGGTCAAAGGTCACATACAGACTCACACCCCTTCACTGCTTGGGCAATAAACAGACATTATACGCAAAGTAAGTAGGTATACCTGATTAAATACCTCGTTAATGGCCTAAACGGCTGTATTTTCTATCTAGACTCTTGGATTTTGAATTTTGATTCACAGCTTCCAAAAGATTTGGGATGGATTGATAAAAAGGTCAAAGGTCGATAAAGACGACAAGTTCTTTACCTGCGGAATATTTAAAACAAAAAGTTATTACGTCTCGTAGTTTAGTTTTAGTAAAATCTCAAAAAACCAAGGGACGTAGAAGGTACTTATTACCAGTTACGAGTACGACTTACTTTACTGGAGTTAGGTCAAACGACGCTACCAATTAGCCCCTTCTTCCTCCTAGTTTTGGTTTGATAAGACTCGACCTCCGATAACCTTCTGAAAGAACCAACAACAGAAAACAGAATTATTTCAAGGAAAAAGTCAACTTTTTCTAAAATTAACTAAATATAAATAAGAAGGTATGATTTGGAGAGCCAACCGCAACCCTGAATAATTGAAAGGGCTGTTTGTTATGCAAATTATAATGACTAAGTAAAAGTAGAAATGGACAGAAGAAGAGACAGAATTGGGATAATTGGGAGATCTGCCACAACATTTCATGATATTTTATTCTAAAATTGTGGATCGTATTTCCTAAATTACTAAAATAAAACCTCAGAAACTACATGGATTTGTGGTTTATTTAGTCATTCAATTTCCATACATTAATATAATGATAATTGTTGAATTAGAACTGTATTTGATGCAAAAAAGCAATGAGAGGGCTAGCTAAAACCAGGGATATGATATGATGTATAATTTAATAAATGTTCGTAGCAATTTATCTGATACGTTGTACTTTAACGGAATCCAATTAGGATAGAGGAGAGGTTTGGATTTAATTAAGATTCAAGTTCAAGTTCAAGTTCAATAGTTTATTTCAGGGACAACAAGATATAAACATGACATATAAATATGCTTCACGTTGATCCAAATCATGGGTCGCCTTTAAGTGATAAAATATTATAAAAGGTCTACTTCTTTAGTTTACTTAAAATAATCTAATAACTAAGCTACACTACATAAAGTACATTATTTCATATTTAGTTATAACAATAATCGTCGTTTCTCATTTTAATTAAACGTTGTCGTATCTGTATATCAATACTTTTGAAGTCGTTTAGTGATTTGATTTCTTCAGATAACTTATTCCACATTGAAATCACTGAATAAAAGTATGACTTCTTGCCGAACTCTGTTCTCATGGACGGAACTATTAGATTGTTGCTGTGTCTTGATTCCCTCTCATTATTATGAGCTACACGATGACATATCTCAGGATAACAGCCATTTAATGAGGATTTACATAATATATGCTTGTACATAAATTCAATTGAGTACAGTTCATATCGTTCTGTCAAGGTGAGCCAATTCATTTGTTCAAATACCGAGTATAATTGTTTTTTCTTGCACCTTTTTTTTACTATAACTAGTTGTGCTAATTTGAACATTATGTGGTCTATTCTTTCACACTTAGTTCTACAAATATTTCCCCATGCAGGTAAGCAATAATCAGATAGTGACATTACTAGCGAAGATGAAAATATTTTCATCCATTTTTGAGAGAAATATTTCTTTTGTCTATTTAACATATACATTCGATTTGTCATCTTATTCGCTACTTTGTCGAAGTGGGTTGCAAAGGATAAACATTCGTCCAAAATTAATCCTAGGTATTTGAAATCAGAAACAAGCTCAACAACGATGGAATCAATAGTAATATTTAATTTACACGTAATTTTGATGTTTGCTGGATGAAATACCATAGCTTTTGTCTTTCCTACATTTATCTCCATACCGTTCTTCTTACACCATGTAAGCAAACCATTCACATCGGACTGCATTTGTTGTTGGATTTCATCTACAGTTTTTCCAGAGCATAACAGAACTACATCATCTGCATACATTACGCATTGGCTCGATTTAAATATAATTGGGATGTCATTCACGTAAATGTTAAAAAGTAATCCACTCAGTGAACTACCTTGAGGTGTTCCTCGATTCATCGTTTTTTTAATCGAATTAAATTCATGTTTTTTAACTATGATACTCCTCTCCGTGAAGTAAGAAATGAACCATTTCATAACGTCTCCTCTCAGACCAAATTTTCGTAGTTTAAGCAATAATAATATATGTATAATGTTATCAAATGCACTAGAAAAGTCCACAAAAAGAGCTCCTGTTATGAGTCGTTTATCACCTGAACTTCGGATGATATTAGATAGTTTGATATTGGCACTTAGCGTAGATCTTTGGTTCCGAAAACCATGCTGTTCATCCGCTAATTTGTTTGTAGTGTCTAGAAAAGTATTTATTTCATTGTAGACAATCTTTTCTAGTATTTTAGAGGTAGTGGGAAGGATAGAGATCGGACGATAGTTCTGCACTTGAGATTTTCTGCCTTTATTTTTATATAATGGATAGATTATTGCTTGCTTCATCAGTAAAGGCATTTCTCCATTCTTTATTATTTCACTAAATATTTGACATAGTATAGGTGTGATAGATTGCATGGAGAATTTTAAATTAATAATTTTCAGAGTAAAGATAGACAAGGGCAAGACAAGGGAAGCTGTCTGTAGGTCTGCATGTTTACAATTAATTCATCAATAGTACTACAATTCATTCCTGCATGCCTGTAAACCAACTAAATGATGATTTACATAGAAGTTTCTGAATTGATGAGCTATAATTAATTATATAAATTAGTAATTCCCATCAAGAACTTTCTGAACAACTCGTATGGGTTTGAGCAGAGCCGGTTTCTGAGCGATCTTCAACTGATTCAAAACCTTGGACTCGATCCGTTCTCCTTGAGTTACAAATTCATGCATTCCTCCGGCATTTTCAGCGATCCCAATCACCAACGCTCGATCAACGTTGTCTCCAATCCCGAGCGAGAAGCTCCGTGAATGCTTCACTTTAGAAGCGACCAACTGAAGCACCGTCTCCCGATCTGAAACCTTATATTAGAAAAACCAGAATAAAGTCTCTCTAAAATATGTTACTAAACTGGTGACTTTTAAAACGACTTACGCATCCATCAGTGATTGAAAATATTTGAGTAAGATAGCCCGGAATCTGTGGCTGTTGGTAAATATGCTGCAGGGGACCGAGAATATTCGTTCCCCCAGTGGCCTGTATTCCTGCACAAGGAAATACATATAGTAATTTAGAACAAAGTAAAGGTCAAAATAGTCGTATCGAACGAACATGTACATGAATGAAAGCTAAAGCTAACCTGCTACAGCGATTTTTGCATATTCCAAATTACTCTGGTTGTAGGCCACGGAGACTGGAAATACAGTGTAGAAATCGTGAGTAAAAACGACAATGTTGAAGTAGCACGTGGAAGGCAAGGAATGCAGGATGAGCTATTCAGAGAAGTATTTCTTTAATTAATTACATATTTTTGTAAATGGTGGATGAATTAGGTAAAATATCGGTGTAACTTACGGTCAAAGCTCTTTTAGCAAGTTCCATAGGTTCACCGGCCATGGAACCGGAGTTATCTATGAGGAAGATAAACTCAAACTTTTGATCGTCCAGTTTCATCGTCGGAAGCAGAAAGCTATTCTTAACTATGTCCATATTAAATCTGAAATAAAAGTAATTATTGTTCCTCATAAAGTATGCTCGGAACAGGACGGTCCGTAAACTATGGGAATGAATGCGGCTGTATGCATGAAAATAAAACCAAAAAATGCCATTTAGTCAAGAGTCATTTAGTTTATTCGTAATTCTCACAAACCCACAGGCAATTGAAGATGCCTTAAAAAAATAAATAAATGTCCAAAGGTTAGAGAATAATACAGTTTGGAGACAAAGGATAAGGCATATGCCAATAAATTAAGTATGATTTCCATCAAGAACTCGAATAGGTTTGAGCAGAGCCGGTTTCTGAGCGATTTTCAACTGATTCAAAACCTTGGACTCGATCCGTTCCCCGTAGGTCACAAACTCATGCATTCCTCCGGCATTTTCAGCGATTCTAATTATCAAATCACGGTCAACCCCGTCTCCAATCCCAAGGGAGAAACTCCTCGAGTGCTTTATCATCGATGAGACCAACTGGAGCACTGCATCCGGATTGCTTACCTTCAAAATAACAAAGCTTACAGTTTACGAAACAAAGGTTGTACAATTTATAGCAAAAAGCGTGTGTTATAATTATATTAATTACCTCTCCATCAGTTATGGAAAATATCTGGGTGAGATAGCCAGGAATCTGGGTCTGATTGTAGATGTATTTTAATGGAGTGTATATTTCAGTTCCACCCGCTCCACAAATGCCTGGAAATAGGTCAGAAAAATAATCATAAACGATTAACTTGGAATGGTATTGAGTTAGTTACCCTGTATTCGCAATTTGGCTTGCTCAAGATTAGTCTGATTGTAGGGAACAGATCTTGGAAAGAAGGGAGTGAAGACGCTGTTGAAAGTTATCACGTTGAAGTAACAAGTCGCTGGCAGCGAGTGAAGAATCAGCTACAAATTATTCAGAAATACAATTCAGAACTTTAAACCCACAAAGATTTCATTGATTAATTGGTTTTGTATTCGTTCGTACGTTCAGAGCTTTCTTGGCCAGTTCAATCGGAGCACCGGCCATGGATCCTGAGTTATCCAGAAGGAATATAAATTCAAACTTTTGGTCATCCAGTTTAATTGTGGGAAGGAGGAAGGTATTCTTGACAATGTCCATCATAACAACTTCCCCTCTATCAAGAATATATGCAATAGTTCTAGTAAGTAATAATGAAATGCAATTAACACTCATGGAACAAAACTAAACCGGTCGGAATGTCTTAAAACTTCTTGTAAAAATACGCAAGACTTGATATTATATTATTTTGCAAATATTTTATTAACTTCAGTTCAATTGTGCATCAGGGAATTAATGAAGAAAGCGTAATGCACCGGAAAAGGAGTGGATCCGACAGATTATTTAATCACCGTATGAAAAACTTAGCTTAGTAATTACTGTCATTAGATTACATTACAAATTACACCTCAATTAGCATTAAACTGTATGACATCGAATTAATTAAAGTTATGAGGGATTCACTTCCAACTGCAGAAATATATTAAGTATTGAAAATATTAGAAATATGTTGAGTTGATCGTTGAAACTGCAAGATAGTCCAAGATAGTTGAAGGAACGTAAATTAATTTGTTGCTGTTGAACTTGCTTCTCCAAATCTCACAGAATACTGGGTTCAAGCTGCTCCAGGCTTAGCCTAAATCCAATATAAAAAACAGTAGAAATCAGTAAGACAGTTTACACTTATCAGGTTAGAATGTACCAATTTTTAAATTTTAATGTTACCTCAGCAAGAATACGCTTGATTTCCTCCTTCCCCATCCGACGCTTATTCTCCGTGATCTTGATGGAGTCCGTTTCTCCAGTACTGGAACAAGCGGCAGTGACATGGAGTATTCCTTGGAGGTTTATTTCCATCCAGACGTCAATCGTCTCCCTTCCAGCGTCCGCTGGAGGAATATTATTGAGGTAAAACTCCCCTAGCCAAGTGTTATTAGTTGCTTTACTGACATCCTCCCCTTGATAAATGGTTATCTGAACGGATGTCTGATTATTATGGGCTGTTCTATATTGCTCTTTGATCTTGGCTGGGACTTTAGTATTCTTGGGGATGATTATGGAGAAGCCTCCACCGTAAACTTCAATCCCCATCGACATCGGGGTCACATCTTGGATCTTGTTGAAATCCACGGATTCTTGGGCTATTTCGCCATTCATTATGGCGGCCTGGACTGCTGCACCGTAGGCGACAGCTTCATCCGGGTTTATCTGCTTATTTAGGGCTTTGCCATCGAAGAAGTTTGATAGCAATTCTTGGACAGCTGGAATCCTGGTTGAACCTCCAACTAAAACGATGTCTTCTATCTTTTCCTTGCTAACTCCCGCAGATACTAACACCCGTTCTACGATTTCAATCGTCTTCTGAAAATGCTTCTGGTTCATCGTTTCAAAAGTGTCTCGAGTAATCTCAACTTTCAAGTCGAGTGCTGGACTGGTTTCAGTCCAGATTGCATCCAAAGCTACGGTGACTGTCCGAGCAGAAGCTAGGGCGATCTTTGCAACTTCGCATTCCAACTGCAATCGCTGCAATCGTCGACGAGCCTTCTGCTTTGTAGCAAGGACGTCCGAGTCCTTCCCTTCGAGTAGGTCAATTCCATGAGCAAGTTGGAATTCCAGGCAGCAGTATTTCATCATTTCTTGATCAAAGTCCTCCCCTCCGAGGTGAGTGTCCCCGTCCACAGAAAGAGTCTCGATGTTATTCTTTCCAATTTTCAGAACAGCCACGTCGAAGGTTCCACCACCCAAATCGTAGATCAAAACATGACGAAAGGTATCGTCAGTATGTTGGAGTTTGTAGGCTACAGCAGCTGCTACAGGTTCGGTTAAAATGGTCAGGACATTAAGCCCAGCAAGTTCCCCTGCGTCCTTCGTTGCTTGACGCTGTCCGTCTGTGAAATACGCTGGGACGGTGATAACAGCGTTTTTCACTGTGCAGTTCAAGTATTTCTCCGCTACTACCCGCATTTCCTTAAGTACTTCTGAGGATACCTGCTCTGGAAAGTATGCCTTCCCATTTATCTTAATCTTGGGTACTTTGCCCTCGTTAATGACTGTAAATGGCCATAATTTCATGTCATCTTGAAGCTTCTCGTTGTCGAAATCTCGCCCGATTATACGTTTAGCGTCATAGATTGTATTTTCAGCATCTTCATATGCTTTCTTCTTTGCTTGTTCTCCAATGACGTCCGCATAACCAGCGTCGTTGTAACAGACGTAACTAGGAGTCGTGTTATTTCCCAGGGAGTTTGGAATGATCTTTGTTTTGCCATTTAGGTAAACTGCAACGCAAGAATAAGTTGTACCCAAGTCGATTCCAATGGCAGGATCCGTCGGGACGTTCATCGCGTTTTGTTCCTTGAATTCCTTATAAACTTCTGCTAATTCGGTGAACAAATCCTTCTTCTGTAGCTCGGAGAGAGGAGTCTCATCCACACAAGTGTCTACCGCTTTTTTAGACAACCGTTCATGCAAAGATTCCAAGTCCTTTGGTCGCATGAACTCGTCGTTCTTGAAATTTTTCTCCATCTCCTCCCGATAGTATTTTCTGGCCTTACTCAAAGCATTGTTTGTACCTGAGCTTCTCTCACTTAACTTGAGGTCAAAGATGTCCTTGATGTCTTCAATGAACATGGCATCAATCCCTTCCATCAAACCCTGAAGGTACGGAGCCATGAACGCTTCATCTTTGACCTTGCATTTGCTCTTGAATTGGGTTTCCATACTGGACAGTTGGTGTTTGTGGAAGTCTTCGAGCTCGTCCAGATCCTTGAGCTTATCCATTTCTTGCATGATCGAGGTTTGATATTCATCCAGACAGTCATGTTCCAAGTTCTTGGTTTCGGATTCGACTAGGGCCCGTTTCTCTACGTTCTGAGTACTCATATGCTCGTAATGTTCATCAATGGATTTATACAACTTTTCCTCATAGATTTCTGGATATGGATGAGATCCGATCTTGGGCGATTCTCGGTGTAATTCCTCAGCCTTTGTCTTAAGATCCAAGTGCTCCTTGTGTAAATCATCGTTGGAGAGATACGGATTATTATCCATGAAAGTCTTAAGCTGATCTTTATACTCTGAGATGGCCGTCTCGACCGACTCCTTGTAGCTCCCCTCACACTTCATCTTCTTGGCTGTGATATCGTTGATTAAGTCAGAGGACTTGCTATCCAGTTGGGTTTTGAATTTGTTGATTAGTTCTTGATGTAAATGACAAGATGTTGGGTAGGGACTCTTTAGCTCGAGGTCTTTTAGGCAGTTACTCTTTAATTCCTCGTTGTAATTCTTGAGTTCGACTTCGCTGAAGGATAGGAGCGTTTGTAGATCTCCGGAAAGATCGGGAAAATGGGTTTCAATAATGGCAGCAATCACAGCATCAGCTTCCAATCCTACTTTTTGGAGTATATGTTCGTAAAAGCTGACGACTTCATTTGCCGAAGACTTTTCCAGCTCTTCGTCCAGCTGCTTTGTGTACGTTTTAATGAAGTCTTTTGATCCCGTTTTCTTGACATTTTCAAACAACTTTCGAGCAGCTATCTGCTCATTGGTGTTGCTTTCTTGGAAATCCTCCCGAGTCATGAACGGATCTTCATCGAGTTTACTGATCATTTTTGTGGCGTAAGAACGGACGGTTGTGGTAACCAAAGCTGACAGTTTTTGTTCAGCTTGTAACCTTCGGTTCTTGTTGTTTGTCAGAACTTGCTCTGAGACTTCTGCCAGTTTTGGCTCCAAGATTTCCAAGATTGTTTTGTCCAAATCATTTTCATCCATGGATGAAAGTTTTTCCTTAAAATCCGTAATAATTACTTCCTTCTCGGTCTTCAGTGAGCCGCTCAGCCGCTTTTCAGTCACGAAGGAATCCTCCGATTCAAATTCAGCGTTGATATTATCCTTTAAAGTCTTCGCAGCGTCTCTTAAAGCGTCCTCAACAATTTTCAATCTCTTGGAAGTATTTTCGACGCAGAGCTTGTTAGTGAAAATATCCTTGATTTCCAGTGCTAACTCCTCTTCATATTCCTTGACGAGTTCCTCCGTTCCTAACTTCTTCACCTTTCCATATTCTTTCAAAGTGTCTTTACGACAGGCTTCATGGAATTTGTCAATCACTGACTCCGAGACGAACGGCTTTCCCCTAAGCTTCTTCTTCATCAGCTCCAAATACATCTTTTTGAACTTCTGGACAAGATTAAGATGCATGATTTTGGCCGTCGCTGCCATCATTGTTGTTGGCTGAGGCAACTCTTCCATGTTGAAAGTCCTGACATACTCTTGAAAATAGTCGACGAAGTCACAAGCCATGATCTCACTTCCAAAAATGGACTTGACATGGAGATCGTCCGGGTTCATCAGATCTGAGACGAGTTCCTCCACCTTTTTGCAGTAGACTGTAGTCAACTGGCTGATCCTCCCGTCAAAATTCTCAGCCTTTGCTTTCTCTCCAGGATCTGGCATCAGAAAACAATCGATCTGACAGAAGCATTGTCTAATTTTTCTTCGTATATCTTGAGCGTTCTGAGACTGTTGTTCAGGTTTCACTTCTAATTTTTTCTCTAAAAAGGCTTTGCCCCCTTTAGCTCCGTAAGCATATTGGGCTGGGGTGTTCCAATCTCGAATGAGGAAGAAAAGTCGTTGAAAAGGATGGACAATTTCATCGCCAGCCGTCCCTTCGTCATTTCCTCCCAAAGCCATAAGTCCATATTGAATATAGGAATCCAGAAAGTTGAGCACATCTTCTTGCAAGTCGGTGAAGGAATTGAAGATCGTGATCGAAGAGCAAAGTAGACTTAGTCCAACGATTGCAGACCACTCTCTCTGAGTTGTGGTCTCATCAAAAGTTCCTTGAGTATCGATAAGCAGGACGGCCACTTCTCGGTTGTTTGACTTCACGATGAACGGCCGACTCCACATCATCATACCCGATGTCTCGTGCTCGATCCCACCTATATACAGTTCCACGGATTAAATTACCAACGATCTGACCTCCCACATTAACAAGCGATACTTATGCATCCAGTAAATGTTTACCTCTCCATTTAAATCCCATCAGAGGCTTATCTTTATCCTCAAAGTCCATCCAGTCAGAATTATCTTCCTCCAAAGCTTCCAAGTAGCGGATGACGAATCCTAAAAAGAATGACTTTCCTCGTCGAGAAGGTCCCACGATGGAGATAACCACCACGGGCCGTTCGCCAGCTTGTCTCATGACCTCTTTCAGGTTATCCTCCTCGAGGGTTACGACCTTCGCCCCAGCTTTATCTTCAGGGTCCTTAAACTTCAGAATTGAGATTGGACAGGGGGGATTCCCCTCCTTGCCAGAGGATCCCATAACTATGGAAAAACAATTCAAACAAATAAGTAAAAATTCAAGAAGATTTTATATTCAAATTTATAAAGTAATGGACTTGAGTGAATGCCCCCTACCTTTACAACAAACGGACCAAAAGTTTTCAGGATCTTGATCACTAAAAATAACCAGCGGCGTTATAAATTCTAATAGAAACTTAGCTTTTTTGCTTGAAATTATACGAAACTTTTTCAATCACTTTATGAAACTGCTCAAATGAAATATAAAATCTACTGCAAAACTGCTACAAAATAAAGTGGAAAGGCTTAAAATGCGGCGCCTGCATGCAATTTTCAATGCATTATTTGCCAGCGGAAATTGACCACAAAGTTCCTGACGCTGCGCGCTGCTCCTTTTAGTCTAGTCCCCTTGACCTTCAGGTCACCCACAGCCACACTCCTTCCAACGTACTAAAAGTGCCGAAATATACCCTCTAGAAAGTAAAATAAGTGGGCATACCTTTTCAGAGAAGTTTGGTTCGGGGTTTAACGGGAGTAGTTCCTTGACGCTGACGACGTGTCTGTTGGTGGGTGTGGTTGCACAGCAAACGTAGACAAGATCCCGTTAAAATGTCAGCACTAAAAATATATAAAATCCTACTCACTTTCGGTGCAACAAAAACTTTTTTAAAAACTCTGAATTTATTTTATCTTTCGTTACCTTTTCTCGTCGTTAGTTGGATGGCGAATTCCTTGCAGAAGATAAGGAAGAAGGGTGATCAGAGTCTGTAAACGCTGATATCTGAGGAAGAATTAAAATATGAGATTTTAAGGTAATAACTGTCAAAATGACCTAAAAAAACGAGAGAGAGAGGAAGAAACGAAGGATAGTACTACCTTTTTAGGGCTGAAATGACGCTTCCTTTCAGCAACTCCAGTTATTCTGTCGTCTCCAATGAAGATTGGCTCAACCGTCGGATAAATATATTCTGAAACAACAAACCAACTTGGATTATTCGAGGAATAATATTCAATTTCTGTAAAAAGTCACAGTTTAAGGGTTCGTAAGTTTACTCTTTAACTGAAATCAGTTCATGAACAAAGAAGGAAGAGGGTAAAGTCAAAGTATCCAAACCTAAACGTTTTTTGAGCTGCATATACTTAACAAACCGTACTTGTTCAATTAATTCCCCGGTGTTTTAAAATCGGATGAATGATAATAATATGCATGCATGCATATGCAGTTTTAACCTACCGCACCGGAACCGGAACCGTATATTATAAAGCGGCCGGGGTACTATTCTAAGTCGGGAATTAAAACGGGAAAATAGGTAGCTAAATATTGAATATGTAATGATTGCAAGTTGACACCTACGACCCTCTTTAATCCATTATTTAAATAGTAGCCCTGTGTACTTACTAATAAACCTAATTAATTAATAACGTATCAACCCTTAAATACCCAGAACTGAAGTATATAGAAGCCCCGGGTTGTATTTTTTAAGGATATGTACGGTAGGGATAGTAAAGTCAAATCAGACCTCAAAAAGTAGGCTATAAAAATCAGAAAACGTCGTCTACAGCTTAATTTAATCCTAAGAAGCTTACAAGCTATAAGATATCCAATCCAAGAAGTGTAAAATGAACTGCAGTAGTAGTAGTGCTCTTATTGAGATAAAGAAGACGTCAGTAAAATATGGAATGAATTTACATCAAAACTCACAAGCTAAAACATGCAAATTAAGCATTTACCAAGTGGGATAATACTGGACTGGATTGCATTGCTATGAATGAGAGACAGACGTACAAACTTTGCATGAATCATACCAAAGTTGGACAAAGCTTTGTACCGTAATTCCCTGTATATAGGCCGCGGTTTATGTATAAAAAAAATACATTTTGACGCATATTTCACATGGGAGAGAGAGATGAGAAGAGAAACCCCTCCTATGTAACATGGGAAGGATTACATGCGGCTGAATTAACGAGGGCGGCCTATATACTGGGAATTACTAATAGTAGTTTACTACTACTACTAGAAGACATTGACAGAGTTCTTGGAATCCAGAATTGTGTTCGAGGTTAAAAGTGATGGTGAATTGATACCCGACCTAACCTGTTTTACATTTCATGCATTTCCATATCTTAATCTTTGTCTAAGAAACTGTCTCCCCGTCTTGGAATATACTTTTATTCCATGTAATTCAACAACTTGTACTTGAGTACTAACTAATTGAGAGACATATCCAGCTTATTTAATATTAGTTGTAATAATAAATAACTATTCATTGCAAACGAATATCAACGGGACGGGATATTAAATTACTAAATGGAGATAGAGAGTTTTGGCAAGATTGCATGAGTCATTCTGCTTAGGTTATATCAAATCAATCGTCCAAGATTACAAAATAGATACTTTTAATTCCAGTTTTAAACTTTAGAATTACAATTTGGGATTATATTTCGTATTTTAAATAAGTTTAGAATTGGAAAAAGACATTTTTTTGTATCTTTTTCTTAACATTTAATAATCAATTAGAAATATATTACACCTACAGATTCGGCTTTTTTAAGCGTTCTACAGCGTCCGTGACCTTTTTTTACTTCCGACGAATCGCTTGTGCTTGTGCACGAACGGAGCGGACCCAAATTTGGCTTAAAAGGTAAGACAAGGTCCGTAGATATATTTTGTTAGGTTAATTTTAAAGCTTTATGAACTTTTAGAGACGTAAAAAATATGGTGAAATAAACAACTTGGGCTAGGTCGTAGGTCAGATAATGTTGGGATAAAACAAAGCACAGTAGTTTTATAAGGTTTAGACGTTGAGGCTTGCTGATTTTTTACTGTGCAAGGAAGGATGAACTATTCGACGGACGAACGACGTGGAGGGTGGAATGGACTCTGCAGATAAATAAATGCTAACGAACTGTATTAAATTGTGCACTAAAGTAAAGTTCAAGTTGCCACATCCTTTGTTTGTCGGATTTGAAACTTGAAGTGATTGAGATAACCTTATCATCGGCGCCTTCTAGTCATTTCCATTCTATTTCCATCTGAAAAAAAAACTAATTTCATGCCGGTCGTCTGCTAAGCTAAATTATTTATCTAAATTGATGTATAAATAAGGTATTATTTACAGAGGGACACACTTGAACTTGAATCATTTACCAGATCAATCAATCTAACTAATCTATATATAAAAAAACTTGAAAGCTTTTTCTAAAAAAAACTGTCGATAAGCTCAACCCTTTTCAGTGCCCAGACAGCCAACCCAAAAGATTACTAGATGACGTTAGGACTAAAGATAAGGCCCACCGTCTGCACAAGCATAAACTACACTTATCAAAGATAAGCTTGACGGGATGCCGACGTAACGAATAGACATGACAAATAATGCCTAAAATTTAATACGAGATATTTATGGTAACTCTGTTTTTTTATGAAGCATTACCTTCCACCATGAACTACGAGCAGGATACAAATAACACAATATTCTTGACCCTTGACTTGACCTTTTGTTTTTAATGAAGATAAGTATCTTATCTTACCGAGTTGTGACCGGTGTAGTAGATTAATCCCCGGGGCTGCCAAAACTTTCCTTGGTTCTAAATCGATCGCGCGACCTCCGTAGCGTTCAGCGGTGTAATAAAACAGATTATTTTAGATTTTGAGACCGACAAGGCTGTTACTCTGAAGAAGGTGAAACGATAACTGATCTGAGTTGAGGAATAGGATAACGTTTTATCCTAAATTCCACCTATTCCTTTGTTACTTTTGTCGGCAAAATATAGCGTCCTTAGTCGTCATCGTAAGCGTCACTCTCTCTCAGCAGCCACACCACATTTCTTATCGGAATTTTGTATAAATAATCCCGTATTTTTAGTCATTTATAAAAACTTTAAGTATTTTTTTTAATCATAAAGTAAAGTTGTTAAGTAAGGAGTCCCTTGTCCCTCCTCTCCTCATGCTATTTTTTTGTGGATAAAAAAAATGAAAAGGCATTTTTTCTGTTGGACAATAAACAATTAAAAAGGCGTTTTTTTATGTGTGGTTTAGATTAGAAATTGAAAAGACATTTCTGTGTTGTGGATACAAAATTAAAACAGGCATTTTTGTGTAGTCAAAAAAATTGAAAAGCATTTTTGTATAGACTAAAATTATAAAGGCGTTTTTGTGTTGGATAAAAAATGTAAAAGCATTTTTTTTATTTTTATGTGGACAAATAAAAAGGCTCTTTTTCTTTTCTAAACGGCTTTTTAAAATGTAAATGGTGAATTTAATTTAGAGAATTGCGGATTGAAATTGGAGGACTTAAGCCCGGTTGACTTTATTTTGCTCCTGACCTGACCTGACCTCGACCTCGACCTCGACCTGACCCGGTGGATAAGGGATTGGAGGAACTACTACCACGCGCGGATTCTGTATTAATCATTTTGTCTTTTATCGGTAAGTAATTTAATTAGTTATTAATTAGTGGATATTAATTTAACTACCCCTCCTGCTGAAAAGTTAGTTGTTTGTTAAATTGCGAAAGTTCAACATTCTAGATTTGACTGACGCATATATTTTGTTTGTAACTTTAGTAGTTTAAGGTATCTTTAAAGATCATAAGAAAGCATATATAATATAAACATAAATATATAATATATCCATACATCCCTTCCGGATTCATAAATATATATTGCTCCTTCCTAGTCATAAGCAAACGCTGGCAGCGTCGTGATCTATCAGCGTTTTATTTATAAACTGGTAGAGTATAATGGGGGCCATGGGGGGTCAAAATAGCTGGAACACGATGAGCGCTGGATCACCTGGTCCTGGACAGGATATTCCTGGTGGATACAACTTTGAAGCTCGCCGTACAGAAGTTTTTAGTAAATTTAATGAAAAATTGGCTGAAATTGAAATTTGGACGAAAACGCTGGCAGGGATCAATGGGAACGCAATTTCGGAAGTGAGAAGCAACTTTTCAGCTGGAGCAGGTCAGTTTGTCTATTTTTCAGTGTTTTTAACGTGTAAGGTTGGTGATAATATCATAAATGGGTTGTGTTATATTTTTAGACGGAGTTGAGGGTCAGCTCGGGACTTTGAGGTCAACTTTTGTCAGTTTGCAGGAAAGCGTCCGATCCTACGATGGTCCACATTACAAAAAGCTGTACAGGAAGATCATATCGGACGGGGCTAATCTTCAGATGGAATTGGATAAGCTTGAGGTAACTGGTCGTGAGGATTTAAGACAAGAGAGGAAGACGCTGATGTGCAGTATTGACATTTGCTTGAAGGAAATAGGATTGAAGGTTCATCCCGAGGGCGTTTGCCAGGATTGTGAAGTCTTTGTTGTCTGAATTTATTTACACTTTCTTGTAATTATGTATTACCTTAATTATAATAGAATGCCCCCGTTCTATTTTAAATTGAGAACAGTAATGGTGTAATGAGGAGAGGATTATAGTGAAATTATTAAATAAATGTCTGCTTTATGTATTATAGTGTATGCGTTTATTATTAATTCACCATTAACTCTGCATCGCATATCTTTCGTAATCATATCTTTAGAATTGTTGAGGTCAGAGTTGGTGTTTTTATGGGGTTTTTTTTTTATCAAAACATGAATCAAGTTGTGACAATTACTTTTGAAATATTGTAGGTTGAAGTATCCAGATGGAGGGAGGACCTTCTGAGCTAAGCGTCTGTGCGAAGCGTCCACTTCGAATCGTCGAAGAGTTTGAGGGCATGATGTACTTCATCGAGAAGGATTTCCAGGATGTCCTTTCTAGTTGCAAGGATTCCGCTGATGTTCGAACTAAATGGGTTATCGTCTCTGGAATAGGATTTCCAGCGAAGGACCGAACGCTGTTTTTGAACCTTTTGATTCTCTACAATCAGGAGAATGGGGAAGGGAACTGGTTTAGCAAGTTGGAGAAACGGACAACCTCTCTGGAGGGATTTCCATGGGAAGATAAGGTGAAGGGCGTAATTCCAAACGGGATTTACTTATGGCCGGAGGTCCTGACTATGGAGACCTCTCAAGGCAAGATGGTTTCCGTTTTGGTTATGGATATCTTCAATGACGTGGGTGAGGTTGGGGTTGGAGCGATGGAACAAGTCGTTTAT
Source organism: Hydroisotoma schaefferi (assembly GCA_034682405.1). Classification (NCBI taxonomy): domain Eukaryota; kingdom Metazoa; phylum Arthropoda; class Collembola; order Entomobryomorpha; family Isotomidae; genus Hydroisotoma; species Hydroisotoma schaefferi. Next base: position 4,285 of record JAQFZX010001875.1, on the reverse strand, counting down.
TTGATGTCGTCGATTGTAATGGATGTGGGAGAAGCGTCTTCAATGGTGAGTGAAAAAAATCAGCGTTCGCCTAACTTATTTCGACTATTTAATATATTACACATTGTATAATTGTTTTATTCAGGAATTATTCCATCGTTTGATCGGATCAATGGAAAGGCGTCTTAAGAATGCATCCGGTCTCCATTTACCAACACCCATTGTCACACCTCTCTGCAGCCATTTAGTGGCAATTCAACGGAATGACGACAGTGAAAAGATCATTGTCGAAACCGGTAGTAAAGCTTGGACAACTTTTAAAAGGGGAGATAAGCAGTTATTTGAGAACAAGGACTTCACGCTACTCCAACTACCTCGGCTTGCTTTGACACTGAATAAGGATGGATTTGTCGAGTCTGCTGGAAGTCAGGAATCGTCTGCGTCGGCCAATAATGTTCTTAAACTGAAGAAGTTTTTCAGCAACACTTTTGCCGACTTTGAAAATCCTGTGGAACTTCGTCAAGATGAATTAATTCTTCAGTTTCAACGGGCGGTGGAAACAGTTACACAATTTAATATTCATTGCCCTGCAGGAAGTATCGGACCAAAACCGGAAGCATCTCTACTGGAAACTCAAATGCAGGAGGTAACAGCTGAATTGGAATTGCTGACCTTAATAAATGATATTCAAATGAAGGACTGCTCTCAGTTAGAACAGCCGGAAATCACTGCAGAAGGTCAAAAGCTGTATCCAGGTCGGTTTGGGAAGGCGATTGTAGATACAGCGGATTATTTTTTTCAAGTATGCATTATCAACCTGATCTTTTACTGCGTTTCAGATGTTCAGGCCGAACAACGGAAATTGGAGGATGAGGAACGGAATCCGAAGAAAGAAGAGTCTAATCTAGGAAGTCAGAATGAACAATGTGTCAGTTTCCAGCATACTGGCTCAAATTGTTAGTTCAAACTCTGCAACATTAACAGTTTATTTTCTTTTTATCGTAGTAATAATTACGTAATACTCTTTCATAGATTATTCGGCTGGTTGTGGTGCTAATTTTTCAACTACTGAAAGCTACAACAGCCATCAACAACTCTCAGATCGGTCAACTTCGAACAGCGATGGTGGACTTTACCCGTGCCTTCCACCACCTCAGTGGTCTTCGACCCAAAGTCCGGACAAATCTACGAAGGACACCTCTACACAATTGAAAATAAGGGATGGAAAAACCGAAAGCCTGAAGACTGGGCTAGTTGGAGTCCCTGTAGGATCTGAGTTTCAACCTATTTCAACGAAACGAGTGGATCAAGCTTGTCATAATAACCAAAATACTGATGAGCATTATGTCCGGAATCTGGAAACTCCTAAGCAGTCTCCCTCTTCCACACCAACAAACCCTTCGGCCTATTCTCCACCTAAAACCTCCACCCAATTCTGCAATGAGCAACAGAGTCAAAGTGCTGGTCAAACTATTACCAATATGGAGAGAGGACAGTCAGCAAAACCTCTCGGCTCAACACTCCATTCCCTAAGCACTGGAGCAGATAAGCAGCCAACTATAGTAGAATCTACAAGTTACACTCAAGTAACCTTTGTAGAGGTTCAGAAACCAGTTTGTGCGACTAAGCCACCTCCTAAGATGGACACTGCCGTTGTTGGGGAGAAAGATACACCGTCTAAACATTTGGCCTTATCTTGTACCAAAGTGAGTAGAGATACTCTATTGAAAGACGAGGAGGAGGCAGGTCGCATTTTAGACGGTGTGACAACCCGGTCAATGTCCCGACTCATGCAACAAGAAGCTGTTAAAACTGCTCAGTTGCCCTCGACTGCAAATAAAGCTAACATACCTTCTGGACAACGGCCTGAGTTACCTCCAAAGCCTAATCTCCCTCCGAATAAAAGCACCTCTCAGCCCTCTCAACCTCGTCCTTCAAAATATGAAGAAACTAATCTCGACATCGACGAAAAGATTTCGAAAAAGATTACTGAGATAAAAGATATGCACACTAGTCTACTTAACATTTCAAAACCCGGTCCATTCCACATCCAATTAGAAAGTCTTAAAAAAAGACACGATGAATTCGTTAACCGTAGAAGTAGCGAGTTTAGGAACTTTCTAACCCATCTGTCGTTGAGTGATGCACAAAAAGAAGAATTTATCAAAACTTTAGAAACGTCTTTACGGTTGGCATTCGATCTCAAAGTCAAAGACAAGAACACCTCTTATCGAAAGCAGCAACGAACGCAAGAATCTGAACTTCAACCTGGAAGCGTTTCTCCCAGTTATGGAAAAAACGCTTGTGAAAGTCCTGTCGTTACCCTTCAGCCAGAAATTCCAAGTTATGGATCCCTATCCCCCTCAGAAGAGATGATGGATACTACTGAGGCCCCTGTCGTTGGAAATGACCTTTCAGCCGAAGACAAAACTGTCCAGAAAGATGGGAAGAGCTCGGAAGATATGGAAATAGATCAAGCTCCACCTCCGCCTCCAATGAAAAGTCATGAGTTCATTCAGGATACAGTTTCTGTATATTTGGAAATGTACAAGGAAGAGATGGACAGGCTTTTTAGGAGTAACTTCCTTCCATCGGAGGAAGCTATTGAAAAACGTCACGTAGAGTTTGCAAACACTAAGATTGCTAAACTTTTTGAAAATGGGGCTGAAGAAGTAGGTGCGATTCTTATTAAAAAGGTCGCTACCGCGCTAAATGTTCACAAGGAACATTTACAGGGTAGGAAAGAGTTTGTAGTTGACTCTGTAGCCAAGTATAAAGTTGAACTGGAGGAGTCTGTGGAAAGCTGGATTACTGTGACCATCGACTCTAAAAATCATCTTCCAAACGCTGAGAACTTTCTCAAAAAAGTTTTCAAGTCTTTTTGTACAAAAATGAGCAGGACTTCCGATCTAGGCCATCTTCAATATGACGCTGAAAAACTGATATGGGATAAAGTTCAGAAAGAAGGGATCCGTCTTCTTGAAGGGTTACAGTCAGCCCTAACGAAGTACCATGCTGAGATGAGCAGGAAATTCCAACTGTTTAGGTGTGTAAACGACGAAAAGTTCAACGAATTTCATAAATCAGCGACCGACGCTGCAGTCAAAAGCCTACATCATGGAGATAACTGGGTAACTCAGAAATTTGAATCTGGACTTTGGCAACTTAGATTAAAATTTGAAGAGAGAAACAAAAAAATCAAGCAGCGAGAATTGCAGTTGGCTGAGGAGCTGTCAAATAATATAAAAACTCAAAATTATCACAACTTAATAGAGAAGGTTTTGAAGACACGGTCATTTGCTTCAAACGAGCTTAAGGAGATTCACAATAATTTGGTCGGATACCTCTTGAAAGCTCTTAAATCATCCGTCGACCTCAACCCATCATTTGGAATATCTACTGAAGATATCGAATCAAAATTAAAGCAAGAGTTGGACAGGATGTTCACAAAATTTGAAAAACGGAACAGCATGAAACTTGAGAAGATAAATCTCACATTAAAGAAAGAAATCCAGGATAAGAGAGCAGAATACAATAGCAGAATGGATTTACTTGTAACCAGAAGAGGGAAAAGCATAGGTCCTCATGACCTTGAGAAGAAACACGATGACTTTGTAGAAGAATTGTGCCGAAGTCTTGAATTCACGATGAAGAAAATGGACCCCCTGCTCATCCCAGAAACTCCTGCTAACGTCAAAAAACTGAGAGGTTTGATTGAAGTGGATTGGACCCAGGTTAAAATTGCAAATAACCGAAATAAGGAAGCCGAGCAGCAAAAGGTTAGAGATGGAGAACGGGACTTGAAGAAAAAGGAAGCAGAATTAGAAATCGAAAGGAAGAGAAAGGAAGGTGAAGATTTGAAGTTGAAAAAGCAGGAATCAGTAGCAACTGCTCGATCCTCTCAGACATCCGCTTCCTCAAGAAGTTCAACTGACCGTGGTGGTGACCCACAAGCAAAGAGGTCGTCAGTCAGCTCTACTAACTACACTATTCCCATTATTCCTCGACCTCCAACTCCAATCGCCCAAGACTTTCCTCCAGTTGCCATTGAGTTTGGGTTCGACAAAATACGTTGGGGATGGTACAAAGAGAATGGATGTTTAGAAATATTAAAGAATAAATTCGGAGAGCTTCAAACTCCAACTGATGTTGGTCTCTCTCAAGATAACCATATCCTGATCGGACCAGAATTAGATGTAGGAAAGCCAACAGTCAAATTCGTCATTGCGTTAGCCGAAGTCTTAATGGACGACACTGTGGATCGACAGTACGAGCTGGACGTCAACTCAGAACTCCAATTAGTTCG
>JAQFZX010001874.1:0-24374 GCA_034682405.1 Hydroisotoma schaefferi | reverse complement strand
CATAGACCATCATACCTCCTGTACTTGCCAGGTTGACAGTGAACATTGGATAAGAAAGCAGGGCACACTTCTCTGATATGAGTCTTTGAAGTGTCAATCAATGGAAGACCATGCTCAATTTCGTCCACAGATAACCCATACCTGGAACCCAAATTAATTGTAGTGCATTGTATCCTAAAACATATTCCTTTCTTTACCACTGTTAGAGTGAGTCTGCTTCCTACAAATGTGTGAAAACATTTCTAATTACATCTGAGCTTAGCTAATATTAATTAAATTGCATTAAGGAGATTAATCAGCTTCATTTTTAATGATAATTATGTTTGCATGCATTTTAGTAGAATCACAACAGACTATGTGCAAGTTAACAAGTTATCTGGGTTATTTTTCTCTTAGTACAGTTGTATAGCAGCCAATTGTAAGTACTTTTCTCTGAATGCTTCAAGTCATATGAATATTAGTATTGCTTGAGTTATTTATTAAATTTTTTCATTAGCTACTTTTTCAAGTTGTTATTCCATCAGTGAAAAGAAATGAATGCGAAACTCGACTTTGTTTGATCTGAATAACTCAATAAGAAATTTGTTACGAATGCACTCACGTTCGTGATAAAATTCGTGCGACTTCCAAAAGCAGCTCCGCGACAGTGGCCAATTCTTCATGTTGATATCTCTCTCTTCTCTCGGCTACTCCTAGGATTTCATTTTAATATAAAATTTAGCATTAATAATCAAACTTTTTGCATCAACAGGGAAAAACGCATAGCAAAGATCATATCAAACAGAGAAGCGACAAGGTGTCTAAAAAAAGTCTGTCGAAACATTACAATTCCAACGTTATGGACTTCACTATAAGCATTGAATGAAGCTGAAGTCTGCATTAAAAACTTCAGCTTTCAGCAACGCAAACTTCTTTTATCAATAACAGTGAGATTGTCAGCAGATCCATGCATTTAAATTAAAACGTTATCGTCAACCAAGAAGAGATTCGTTCATTCAGGATCAAGATAAGTTTTTGACTGAGCATAAAAGAAATGTCAAAATCACCCGTAAAGAATTGCACAACTCAATAAAACACAATAAAGTCAACAAGCACAGCATTCAGGACAAGGGATAGTAAACAAATGGCTGTATGAATTAATCTTTGTATGAGTTTGATTAGCCAAGAAGACAGTTATATAAAAAGATTGAGTGGAAGATTTTTTATACGATATAAAATCACATACAATCTAAAAAGGGATAATTCATTTTTGTTGCGTATTCATTATCATTTTTGACGAGGAAATGTGTAAGAAAACAACGATATAATGTTGCATGAATACACGTAAAATGAAAATGAAAATGTTGATGTTTTGGATTCATGTTGGGCTGGGATGCTGGTAAAGGCTGCGCCTGTTTTACTTACTGATATATTTCCTAGCTTGTATATAAGCATTGTTGACAGCATCATAGGTGATGCAAGTATGTGGTCCTCCGTAATTGCCCCTGTAAGTTGACAAAAGTTGATGGATTAATGAAACACATAATGTACTTTCTCATTATAATATATTACAGCAACAAAAGAAGGCTTTTGGTCTGTCTCGTTTTTTACTTAACTTCATGCACACGACGCTTTTGGTTTTTGTTGCAACAGAACCCAAAATTAATCTTTTAGAAGAAAGTCGTCACGATGAAATTAATTAGGCTTTTCCGTTTGTTTGGAAACCTAGCTTGTCTTTACCTGAGATAAAGGGGAGGCTTTATCATCAGATCACTAATGAGAGATAAATAAGCTTATGTAAAGATTTTAACTTTAATTAGACCGTTTAGTGAAGAAGTACAGGCAATATGTTTAGATGGAAGGGTATCAAATGGGATTCAATTTCCGGTTTTGGAACATTTTCAGAAAAATTATCACAATCTAAATAACTTTCTCGTAGATTCACAGCCGATAGTTATAACATGCAATCAAGCTGGTAGAGTTGCTATTTTAGAACTGTATCATGACAATAACCATTCTATATACATTCCACAGTTCAGATCGTGTGCAATCAAATTGTCGCCAAAAAAATAAACAGGAATACCGTTTTAATTAGGTTTAATTACAGGCAAATACCTGTGTCAATTGACTGATTACTGTGCCGTCTATATAAATCTTTAATATCCAATGGTACAGCAGGTTGGTTCTTACAGTTTAAGGGAAACTATCGGGAGTTCCCCTAGCCAAGGGTGGTTGACAAGCACTGTAAATTGCATTGCATTTCTTTTGCATTCACTATCAAACCATCAAATTTACATTATCGCATTCATTAAATCAAATGTAAAATTTAACTCATGAATACAAAAATGACCTAATCTGTCTGTACTGTGGTTATTAGGTGAGCGATTTCGCAAATTCAAGAAGCTTACTATCTTTCTGTACTGTACTAATGTAAAGATACTCAGCTCACATCACATCTTCATTCAGTCACCACTTTAATCTTTTACAGTTTTGATTTTGAATGAAAAGATTATAGCGTTGCGTTCATTCCCTATTTTATGCATGCAAGCCAGCAAGCCATTTTGAATTTGAGACATTACCAGAAGATTCTACCTGATTGAGACAAATCTATCACGGTTTACTTGTCTGCTCAAATGAATCGGGTTTCTTAAGTGAAGTCTGCTTTTAAATTAATTCTCTGATAAGTTAGAAGGTGTACGCTCATTTGTAATTTCTATGCATTGCAGAGTTTAACCAAACACACTGGTGATTAGTAAACAGACTATCCTTTATTGCCAACAGATTTCCAAACGCTTGTTTATAGACAGGTATGCATACATACATCACTGAAAGCCCGAAATTTTTTGTAATCTTAACTTATTGACTTTTGTAGACAAAATAATGCTGTGCCGTTCTGTCAGTTTTGTGCATTCTATACCAATAAGAAAATCTGGGTAAGGCACTCCGATAAATCAGTATACGAGATACATAAATTCTTCTGAAAGTGATAAACAGAATAACTTGCCAACGGTAAACGACTACGATATCGCATTAAAAGACGCATTTTACGGTTGCAAAAAGAAAGGAAGCACGAAAATTTTAGCCAGAAACACTAATACGGCCGATATAGTGGACTAATTAGGGCTCAGCGATGCCTAATGAGGATTACCAGTAAAATTCCCGTTACCGTACCATATCGATCTCTTGCAGTTTGAACTTTCATTAAAATGAACAATTTCAGCTTAAGTAAAGCTTCGGTGAATTAATTTTCTCTTGAGACCGGGCAGATTACATTTTGTAAACAGGTTATAGCAGTTGAACCATCAATTTTTTTTAAAAATTCAGAAAATAAAATGATCGAAGTTTCATGATTTGTGCATCTCACTGTGAAGCTAATTCAATTGTAATACGGTAGTCGACTTTTTTAGTGGTTTGCATTAGCACGGCCATTAATTCAAATGCCTGTCTGAGGTTGATTCTTGCATAAGTTTTATCAAGATTTGGGAAACAAAAAAAAGCTTGGACAGCTAAACAGATGAACTATAATTTCTATTTAACTTATTTATTATATCCATTCGACTAAGGTCGCACAGTAATGACTGACGACTTTGACCCTCGATATACGTCATGTTAATCACTTAAACGATTAAAATTTTCCTTTGTTCGTTTAGAAGTAGGTGGTAAACTTACTAAGTGCCTTTCCAAGCTACAAGCATATCCGTTCCCTTTAATAAATTATGAAGCAGTATTGTACATAATAAGCTTTTAATTAATTATGCAGGCATTCTTTTCTAAGTAGAATATTGGTGTTAATTCGACAGAAAGGCATTGTATGAACTTTCATTTCCCATAGATTTAATGGATTAAGTGTAGAAAAACGATAAGTATATCTTAACTGAACTAGAGATGCAAACATTGCGATTGTCACTTTTAACCTACACCGCACCAGTCAGAACATACCCTGTTAAACCTCTAGAACAGTAGAACGAAGCTGACTAATCACTGAGAACTATGGATTCTAAACTTATCATTGCATTAGTACGTTACCAGTACAGTAGCGAATAAAATTCCCCCTGTAACGCGTGTAGGTTTAGGTTTGAATGACGTAAATAAATGTAAAGCCAAAATTAGCACAAGCAAGTTCAACATTCTGTAAGATTATTCCTAGAATAGAGCATACGATTAATTAAAATATATAAGCACTCTTAAACTTATTAACCATACATAATCAAGCCACTTATCATTATCTTGACACGGAGCCTTACGCATGTAACATAAGCATCAATTTAGAAAGATAGACCCAAGTTTAATTCAAGGTAACACTCATTGGAGTGGATTTTTTAGATTCAGCTTAAGCCTTCCTAACCCTAACTTACTGACTGACTAACTTAGTTAACTGTCTAACTTTACTGCTTTAAATAATCCATCTAAATGATTCATTAATCTGCAAGTTACGCCTCAGAGCAAAGTATGTATTGTGCACCTAATTTTAACACAAGATTAACTTTGACCTTCAAAAACCATTGTTTTATATCCAACATATAGGAACAGACAACCTGTCAAAGAAAGTGAAACTGCTACCTACCTATAATGATCTTAAATTGCAGTTCAGTCAGTTCCACGTAAAGTTGTAATGAAGAAGTCTATATGTTGTGTGATATTTTTTTGGTACCGTCGCTACCAGGCTGACTGCTCTACCTTGACGGAACACATTATTTTGAACATCTTAAGAACCAACTAACTAACTGAATGTAACTGCACTATCACTACTAACTTCTGTAATTGTAAATTTTAGCAGTAGCAAGCAGTAGCAATAGTTGTAGTTATAGGTGCACTCTCCTAAAGTTCCTTTTAGATTCGTATTATGATCAATTACTTCGCATTAGAAACGTTTAGGAAAATTATGCAGCTCAAGTAACATGACAAACAATTTATCAAGCAATAAAGCGTATTATGCTGAATTATGCTTAATTCAATTCAGAGTCATCGTAAGTGAGCTTCAACTGCAAGAGTGCATTTTGACTTGACGCCAGTCAAAACCGGAAGTCTAGCCATTCAGATCAGTCAAGCAAGGCATACATTCCCAATATAATAAGTTTTACAGGGTTGCAGGGAAATAGTTATGCACGTAGGTACCTCTTGATTCCTTATAGCAGTTTCTGCGGTTCTTTGTTCCGACAGTTTGCCTGCGTTAAATCTACTGTTAAACTAAAAGCTATTGGAATTTTAGTATTATTATTCTGTGGAGAAGTGTGATAAACTGAATGCTGACAAACTGACACGTCGAGGTCAGCCCTGCCTGATGTAAATTTGGTCTTATTACTCCCTTATCCTGCTGGGAATTCTTGGTTGATCTTGGGCTAGGTCAATTAATTTGTATTTAATGCACATCAAGACAGATACTGGTACTGAAAAGACCTATTTACAAGGACCACTGTCTTTACTACCAATTTACTTTAACGTATTAATTAGAATGGTTCAAGTGCTGTTCTAAATTTATTGATGGAGGCAAGGAACTAAAATGGTTTCCCACTTTATTATAATTTTGTATTGAACAAAGGTTAGTAAGATATTCAGGTCGACACTCGAGACCTACTAAGCACGAATGCTAGGGGCAAAAAAAATGAATGACTATGCACTGGATCAAACTCCTACTACTTTTCATTCTTAATCTTTCCTGGATGAATCTTATTCTGAAAGGAAATACACCATGCAGGAACTATTTTTCTGACTGCAAGAATGCGAGCCAATCAGGTCTATAAGTTAAACAGTTCGAGTCTGTAAAATTATTTCATAAAAAGCGTTTCTTAAAAAAATTAATTAATCTCAACTTTAAACGAGGTTTTAAAATCTTTTAACCGTTCATTTATACATTGAAAACTGCTTGGTTGCCTGACAGTCTATTTTGGCTTAAAGTATAACTAGAAATATTTTCTAATGAATGAAGTTAAGCTGAAACAAGCATCACATACCTAAATACAAATATTTCTTGTGCTAGCTGACGTTATTTGAAAATTAGGTTAACAAAGTTACTTTTAAGGCCGTCGTGCTTGATTTACTGGCTTTATGCATGAAGTTTTACTTATAGTTAATGTCAATGAGTCGAGTACATAAGCTAGGAAAGAGTACCATTTAAAAACGTTAAAGCTATAAAATGGTTCGATTGAATCAATTAGCCGAAATCTCAGCTCTAGAGCTCATATGATGGTATAGTGATACAGAGATTTATCAACCTCATATTTACAATTGTACACAACTACCAATCTATCTTAGGCAGTCACAAACTGGCAACAAAAGTACGAAGGGACGTGATATGTAAGAATGCATAAATTAAACTTTATTGTTCATTCACCTTTAGATGTCATTCTGTGCACAAATTAACTAAGCTAAAAGCATCATTATGGAATTATTTGCTGTGTTTTGTATGAGCAAGCACATTTTGCGTTTTATGAGGCCGCAAACTCGATAAATACTTCCATCTTCGCAGTTAAAATTTAACATTGTTGTCAATTGTGATTATTAAAGGATGAAATCCCTTTCTTGTTACTTAAATACACAGCAGATTATAGGAAGGTATGCAAGTGAATTGGTGAGATATCGTTCGATATCTTATATATCTTAGATATCTTTCGTTCCTTTTGACTTTAGCTAGTTCTTCCTTAAGTATCGAGCAAAAGCTTTATGACTTATTATTTTTATTACATTACTTCAGTGCATTAAGTAAATGTATTCATTCTGCTGGTTGGTTAGTAGTAGCAGGACTGAAAGCAAATCTTCAACTTTCCCTTTTCCACATCCATGGCTAAAAAGATTGCTACTTACTGCCTGTTTGTACTCTACGTAATAACGAATGGTTGTTATCATATTCTTATTATATTTGGCAAGAAAGGGAACTTGTTTCACGCCATCCACAGCAGCCTTATAACATTACCGCCTACAAAGTTAACATGCACTATTGGGTTACGCTGTACCGATTTAGTTAGTGACTGATTGCTATAAGGTCTTTAAAATTCCACCGTCTTTCTTGATTCATTTTTATCCTATGACTTCTCCGAAAGTCTTGATATATCCCCTGTAGCTCCTAAGTTGTATTAAATATTTATGAATAATTATCTTTGACTATTAGTCGTTATGAAAAATGCCGCAACTACCAATACTCAATATGTGTTTAAACCGATTTCCAAAAGACTTTTAATAAAGTTAATTAATTACGCAAGGAATGGTGGATTATAATATAATTACCCCAATTCGCAACTCAAATGTGAAAATAACCAAGTGACTCCCGACGGAAATCCCAGATTTTCGAGAGATAACCATATTATTTTCCACTGTTACTGTATGCATGCTAAGAATGAAGATGAAATAAACCAGGCAATCGTTTAGGGAAGTACAGAGGTAATAATTGGTCGTTTACAACGATTCTTATCAGAAGTTACACTTTCAAAGCATGCAGCATCATACCATATCTAACTGACATGTTTTTAAATGCTTTATTAGAAGAAACTCGCTAAAGGAAACTTGGAGCTAAGGACTCCAACATTTTTCTTCTATTCGCTAAACACATCCACGAACTTAAACCTTGTTCGTCCATTGTTAGATTATGAATGTGATATTCCTATTTCTTGCAATACTCCTGACCCAGTGGGTAGAGAATCTATTTCCTCTTGATGTCATTATACTGCGAAATAAGATGACATAAAGTACAAAGGAAATTTTGTTCACTTTCGATTCAGGCTTGAATGTTCAAAGCAGAAACAGAACCGGAAATAGTTCAAGACCTTCAGGATATTTCTATGAAGAAATGTCATCTTATAGCCTTTGCTTCTGTCGTTGGGTGATTTACAGCCGATTCTGTAAGTTGTAGGCAGAAAATTCTCATAAGTCATACCTCACTCTTTTTAAGCAAAGGCTACTCCGACTGTGATAGCTTGATAAGAAAATAAAGCCCATTTAAAAGTAAATAGTCTTGACTATGAATGCAAATTCCACACTCTTGATTTACACTATAGCCACTTTGTTGTGACGGATAGAATTCGCGAATATTTTAACGCTTGAACAAAAGTATGCATGCATGTCTTGAAGGTGATCACATCCTATCTCAACTCAACAGGGTGCAATTAAATTAGCAAGTGGCAAAGGCAGAACAAATCAATAAGGAAGCTCTTGCGAATAAATAAAAGCTTTGAGCCACCAACTATCTAAATTTTAAAATGAAATTAAGTGCTAACTAACAAGTAACCAGATGGGAATGAGAGGAATAGAAATTCAAAAAGTTCCGTTATACTTCGACCCACATCACAGCATTTTGCATGTGGTGAACAGGCTCGACAACTTCGTGTCTTATTGATAACTCGATAACTGGACCAATTTTTTCACGGTGCATTTCTTCTCGTCCTTCCTATGGCCTTGACGCCTAACCATTTTTGAGATTTACCGAGTTCGCTTGTTTAACATTACTCACAGATTTCCTACATTTTTAATTCTTAGAATTTATAAATAATTTTGAACTCTGTTGCAGCATCTAACCAAAGAAGGGAAGGTGTGTCTCAGTAGAAAACTTAACTACAAAAATTAAATGAATTTTAAGGTACTTACGGTGTCCCTCTTAGGGTATTTAGACTGTAGTCATACGCAGACGATCTACCAGGTCCTTCTAGTAACAGGGCACATTCACTATTCCCCCCATAGTCATCAGTGGATTCGAAATGTTGTATCGATACAACAGTAGAGAATATGCAACAACTTAAAAGTAATATTTGGCTTCTTCTGCAAATAAAAATGTCAAAACAAACATTCATTATAAGTTATTAAAATGCCATCAATTAAACTCCACAACTACATCTCCTCCCCTCCAATGCAATCATTATACTTAGTCGGTCATCTTGCACTTTTAAATGGAATACGGTTCACTTAAATTTAACTTCTTATGGGAAAGGCAATATTATTTTAATTTCATCATGATTTTTAGATACACATTAGTGCCATTTTTAACAGAGTTTGTTGGCCAACTTCCCGTAAGCTGAATGATGCACGAAGAAGATTAGAAATCATAGTAGAGCTTATAAAGTTTGACAATGTTCATTGGTAATTGTCCTAATTGTGGTAACTGTTGAGACAAAATAAACCATGAATCAAATACATTGAGCTAGCTGATGACTATGCAAAGTAATCTTGAAAGCTGCTGCCGCATATAATTATTTATACGAGCATTTATTTAGATTCAAACCTGAGCAGTCTCAATAAATTTAAAATTAACGTATAACGTTAGGTTAGGAGTGCTCTATTTATATGAAAACTATTTAAACGGCACTCACCACAGAACAACGGTCTCATTGTATATTCTTCTTTTAAGATGAAATGAATGCGTTATTTTTTATTAGCTTTGGTTTATGATAATAATGGAAAGCATTAGCACAATATGACCCATACCTTTAAGCGAGTCGTGTGCGGAAAATGATGAATCGTGAGGGAATTTTTGCAAAAAGAACTATAATTGATAAATATAATTTTATTAGGAAGGTGTCTGTGAGTTGGTGTGACTTGTAAAAAAATACAAAAAAGTAGAATGAAATGTAGAGCTTTTAATTTTAATCTAACCATCCTCTATTTCTAGTTAATACAATGAGGAAATACCTAGAACTTTACTGCATTGAAACTTCATTAGCAGCTTATTAATTATTTATTTTCGTATAAGCATCAGTCAAGTTATCAAGTTAAAGTCTTTGCAAATATTTAGCATGCTCCCGTCTCCTGTCTAGACAGGTATAAATCCAATACAGCTAGCTGGTTATTCTTGACGTTTTAAATACTTAGGTTATGAAATACAGGAAATGAGTTTAAGATTTATTGACTGCTAATGCTAAACCGGGTTAAAATGTGCGTAAAATAAGGATAAAAAGCCTTTAAAGTAATTATGAATTCCTTTTTGTTCATTGCGTTTTTCGTTATGAAGAAGAAGCAGAAAAGTAAAGAAGGTAATTAATGTCAAATATCAAACAGTGTCAATTTTTTTAAAGGATCGGCAGCCTTAAAAGTTTAACCGAGTATACAAAGCTTGAGACAAGAGGCAATACGTGACCTGAGGATTGAAAATGTTCATAATAATAGCAGCTTTAACGCTTTTAGTCAACTTTACAAATACTGAGACCTCAACTTCCTGTCCTAAATACCGCCAGCAGACAGGATTTATTTTTCAGTTTAACAATAATCAGAGTCAGAAAGGTACAGCAATGTGCTGTGTACCATGTACCATACAAACTAAAGCGATGACAGAGCGAGGTGCAGGTTTTAAATTAGCTAAATTCAACGAACACAACGCTGGCAGTCGTTTACAGAAAAATCTTTTCTCTCGGGCATAATAGAATTAGTGCTTTATTGTTTGCGGATTCCGAGGTAGCTTATTTTTTTTCCAGATTACGATGCAAAGAATGAGTAAGATGAAAATCTTGTAAAGTAATTTTGACGTCTTAGATAAGGTATACGTTAGTAGGTCTTCTAGAAAAATTGTAGATGCAGCATTAAGATTTTAATATCGAAACTATTCGGCTGCTGTTGCTTTTATAAATTTATACGTGCTCATTGCCACTACATTACGGAGGTAATCTAAATATGTGAGCTTCTGTCTCTTGCTCTAGAATTCCCTAAATATGCTTGCTTATTTTCTGCTCTAATTTTATTTTATAGCCTAGAACTATTATAGTAAAGAAATTGTGACATTTCTTTCTGCTATCATCTTTTAAACTGTTTCAAACATTAATTTTCAACATAATCGACCGTAAATCTATTTCTCTTTCTAAATAAAATTTATGTGAATAGGGCTGGCAGTCTAATCTAAAATTTAATGTGATTGCCCATAAGAAGATTCTATTTTATTAACTCTTAGGAAACAGTTTGAAAGTTGATGAGGATGAAAAGACAGTTGAATTTCATGGGGCCAGCAAAACAACTAGACCACAGAAAATTAAAGCAAACCAACTAGTCAATATAAAAAGAGAACCAATCAACCTTGTCGATCAATCTGAAACTTGTGTTACTCACTAGAGCCAATGATAACGTATTAATGATAAGGGGATAGCTTTAGTAGCAAAGCATAAGCAAGAAAAATAGTTCTGCTAGTACTAGAATGGCTGCCGTGATACGTAAATTACTAACTTTACTTGGTGTCTGTCTGCCGTGTCACAGGACAAGACGATGCGATGGCAAAAAATATAACTCAAAGGTGAAATCAAGCAAAAAGGATTGAAAAAGTTCATTTACTATGTGAACTTCATAATTTTTTACGAGTACTTTTAGAAGAGTTTTTTTGCAAAATAAAAAGCAATTCGTGGCTTCAGTAGTGAACAAATAAGGGGAAAAGAAAACAAATACAGTTGATTATGTCTTGAGATGAATTGTACCTGAGATACATGACTTTTAGTTTTTACTCAACCTATGAAATGAGCCAATTTTTAGCCGAGTTGGTAAACCCAGCTAGTAATGTTCTATGTAAATAAGAAATTAAGACTAAGAAGCTGTTTTTGCGGAGACAAAACGATTATAAAAATATTGAAGCGACAGACAGAAACCAAGACCTAATAAAGCTTGTACAGTGCCAAGCTATAGCGATATTAAGGTCAAGTGAGGATTCTAATCCATGCCTTAGCCAGATTTTGAAGGCACGTAGGCCATTAGAATATAGAAGAAGTGTCTATCATCAACTTACAACTTTGAATGAACATAGAAAACTTGAACTTTTCACTCTTAAGCAGAACTTGTTTTTACTATGCATGATGCTTCAACCAAGTAGTCCAATGAATTGAACGATACGTTAAGTTGTAAATTCTTATTTGCTTCAGACGGGTACTTAAATCTCGTTTTTGAGTTTAGCAAATTTTTTTACTTCACCTTTCGTTGAGGGTTTCTACCTTTTGTTTCAGAGGAAGTGCATTTACACTTAATTGCGCCCCCTGACCTACTACACTACAGTCTTTTATTTTATCGTTTTGATCTTGAAAATTCTACCATGATAGATGCATGGATTACACTATGGTTAGGTGTATACCTGTTTTATAATCTTAAGAAAATGGAGGTATTGTATTAATTATCCTTGCATTCAATGCATTTCTTAGCATCATCGCATCATTTACTCCTGCATAATACCTACTTGCCTGCTATTATTGCTTCCAATTTATTGCATATTAAATTAGGTTTCAATATTACTGCCAAGAGTCTGGTTGATTTCACTAAGTGAAACTCCATTTAACTTCATCTCCCAAGCATTTAGAAAGCATCAAATTGTATAATATTTAAAGTTTCTGAAGTTAAAACTACATGATAATTAAGTTCAGTTGATAAGAATACTTACGGAAAGGCTACACGCTTTTATGCAATGTTAGTCAAATCAATGTGGAACGATCAATCATAAAAGCATCAATAGAATGATATCAAATACGATTAAGTATATTTGAAAGGTTGAACAAAATATTGAAAGCAGGGATTGGCGAGTGATCTCTTAATAATCTTATTAGTTTGACGTGTATCCCGAATACTATGAAAAACATATGCTTGACAAATGTTTTGAATATCCATGTAACAGCTAATGGTATTTTGGACATGGCATGTCCAACCCAATCTTTAATCTTTTAGGATATCACGCCAGCCATGTCCATAATGTAAATATGTCTCTACCAAATCAAACATCAATCTCTTCTCTAACAATTCATACAAGTAACGCCTTACACGCTGTCAACTATTTTTTACTATTGGACAAATCCAGTCCAAATGCAAAATTCTCAACTGACTAACGAAACTGACTCCCATCAAATTCACAATTACCGAATGAATTCATTCTGTCTAATTACGTCAAATAGTAATCACAGAGAGCAGACCTGTCGTGAGAAACGGCCTAGAAAATAGTTACTGATGTCAGTGCTATTGCTGCATCGTAAGTGCAATTTGATTGCAAGCTATCGTCGTGTGATATAAGTAGACTTGTTTTTAGATATTAAGTAGCAGGTCAACAAGCAAACGGTCTATAGCGTGTTGGAGTAATAATTCACATGAAATGGAATATCGCTGATTGTAGCACCATTATCATATTGCATACAACTGCAAACTTAAATGTACACTCGACTAACGAAAAGCAACCAGCTGCATTCCTTATGCAGCGTTTCTTTCTAAGTTTGTCCAAACAAGATTGAGCTTTTTAATAATAATGAGAACTGTTTAGTCATTTCATCGATTCATTCACACACTCGCTATTCATGTCATTATTGTCTACCAGTTATTGTTGTCACAGACAGCAATAGTAGAATCAGTGCCTACACAAAAGAAAAGAACAACAAGACAAACGATTGGACCTGCAGTTCATCGCCCATGAGTCAAGGTGGTTTCGAAATTCTATACATCACTTTAGAAGGCCAAGCTTAGCATAGGGCGGATTTAATAAAATCCAACTGAGTCTACATAATATAGTCGATGAATCCAAATCCTTTGCTAAGGAGGCATTCATTTTGTCTGTCATGAATACATTTCAAATTATCCTTTGTACAAGCTGTGACTGAACATTAAATCTTTTAAAAGAAATCAAAATATTTAGTTCCGATTTACTTTGATATGTATCCAAAGTATTCTCGTCTATATTCTACGGGTTAGAATTTTTGTTGCATGAAAACGGGTACGGAAAGGGCATATTTCGTCGAAGTTGTATACATTGAAGGTAACTATTATTGACAGTCATCATTCAGCTACCAATTCTAAATTTCTGAATTCAGAAAGAAATTCTTATGATGAGAGACTCCTAAACTCAAAACATCCATCCCGGATGAAGTTACTTATTCATCTGTGTAGGCTAAATTGGCTTATTAAATTAAGTAGTCGCTAGCACATCCATGTACGTGTGTGCGAGATATGAACGATAATTTAGGGTACTACTTGTATGTATTATAAAAATGTAAATATTAATATTATAAAATGAAAAAAAAATAAACCTTGTAATAAATTTGTAAGTGTAAGAATGATATTCATATTTAAAATAAATCTGTCATACATTCACTCATATAAATATTAAAGTCCGTCTCGATTCCAGGGCAGCAGGTCATTGGCAAAAGAGGAAAGTGACCTTCAAGAGAAAAAGTGGTTTCTTCCAGTGCAATATAGTACTAACCAAATACTTTTAGGTTACTACTTGGATTGGATGCATGTCGTGATGCTGATATTATTTGAAGATTAAGACAGAAGAAAACCTGCTAGATTACTCCTTTCTGTTATACGGTTACACCTTAATCTCTCTGGGAAATAATATATTGGGAGAGAAGTGAAGTTCACCCAAAGCACAGCAGCAAACCTTAAAGTTAACGTGATATTCTGCAATACAATACGAATACCCACGACGTTTGCTTGCAACTTTTTGCCATAATATATATGCACCACAAAAGTAAGTTGTTAGCACAGGCTTGCTTGCACATTAATGCTTGTTTGACCACTTTTACGCTTAAATCCTTGTTTACTCTGCTAATGTATAGGATTTGATGTTGCATGTGATGATAATATTAAGGTAGAAATACAATTACCCTTTTATTATAAGTATACGAAGAGTTGCAGCAGCAGCAGCATAAACCACGAGATTTTCCTTTCATTTAATGTCTTTCGAATCAGGTTCTCAAAAGGGGAATCTTTGAGGTCGATGGTGTGGTGTGCTAGTGTGGTTTTTCTAAAGCTGTATACTAAGCTAGGAATTTACTATTTATTCAAACCTTAAAAGGGCTAAAGAATTTTGCTAGAACTTAACTATTCAGTCGTGGGGTTTTCCCACGTCAAACGTATATGAAACTTTAATTTCCTAATTTTGGACTTCTTTGTAACCACTCTTTTGAGGATATTTATTGAAATGAGTATTCCCCTCAGGAATGTCATGACATAAAGCACACCAACACCAATGATAGTTCAAGTAGGTCATTATTGTGATCCTTTCTTTGCAGGTTCTTTGCAAAATACTAATTCATTCATTGTCCCCTTCAAGAAACAGTGACCTTGTTGGATTACACTTCTGTTGCATATATATTATGATTATGAAGCCTCGTTGATCCATAATGACAGCTACATAATTCAAAATGTGTCAATAAATGGTCAATCAGTGCAACAAACTGAAATATAGGTCCTGCTGGTTTGCAGAAGACATTAATTTTTATAAATAGTTGGAAACCCAATGTTATCAAACAGATAGAAACAGTCTGATCCAGACACGGTGGCTTAGTGAAGGGCAAAAATTGTAGTATGTTTTATAGTGCGTTGCATTGTAGCAGTAATTATAACCAGGTCAATGTTAGGCTTGGGTCATGCAGTGTTCTGATCAAGTGAGATTATTCTGTTCGTTGCTTTTCAACGGCGAGTTCTGCTGACTGACAATTTGTACCTTATAATTTTACAAAGCAATAGAAGAAATTTAGGGGTTCAATTTATATGTTTTATCATTTTATTTTCTATAAGTCCTGCTGATTTTACTACTACGCTATGCTGTGATGTTCAGTAAGAATTGTAAACGGTAAACTGTTCGGTATTGAAGTGGACAATCATATGAACGGGTATGGAACCCCTACTATGCCGTTGTAATAAATTTTGGGTTAGGTCCATTGTTACATATTTCACCAAGAGCTTTTTCTCAGATTATTGGAGCAATACAACCATATATGCGCTTATTAAAGCTTTCAGTAACTTTTAGGAGGAAAGGGTGTATTAGTGAAAATTGTTCTATAATTTTGCATTTGTACAAATGCCAACAAAAATCTTACTATGAAATGTATTTCACCCGAATGAAAGCATTAATAAATAGGTAAAAACAGTGGAAGAAATTAATTTGACAGTTGTGCAAACTCAAAAGAACATTGCAACATTCCCAGAGATTAAAATAAATGCACGGGATGATCCATTACAAGATTTATTATTCTTTTATTTTAAAATAAAGTGAGCTGTTTTAATTGTTACTTTAATTGTAATTCATGATTTAGTTTGTATAAGAGAAAAATTGGATGACTACAAACTGACAAACCTGTGATGAAAAATGTTATATTTTGCACTGATAATTTTTTTAACTAAAACTAAGCCATCCTTTCATTCCTATTCCTGATGCCGGACTTCAGTTATTAATTTGTCGTATTATTTCCCTCGCTCCTCTTTTTTTGTAAATTTCTACCTTGAGATAATTTATTGTAAACCCATTACCCATATTAAGAATACAAAAGTTAAGTTGCTGAAATTTATTCAGCTTGACTTGATTCATGACACAGTCTCTCTTATCATAGCAGACAAGACGGGGTAGGACTTAGAGCAGAAGCTATCAGGATTGCATATAGATAAAGGAAAAATCATAACAAAAGATACTCCTCATTCATGGTTGTGTGCTAAAATAAATGAGACGGTGCTGGCTGAGATTAAGTAAGCTTTCACGTTTTGTAAC
Organism: Hydroisotoma schaefferi; assembly: GCA_034682405.1. NCBI lineage: Eukaryota > Metazoa > Arthropoda > Collembola > Entomobryomorpha > Isotomidae > Hydroisotoma > Hydroisotoma schaefferi. Next base: position 7,984 of record JAQFZX010001874.1, on the reverse strand, counting down.
GTTTTGCATAAAATTCATCTTTATTCTTGCTCTAGTTCAAGAAAGGCATCACGAAAGAGTTGTTTTACTATATTATACACTCTGTCGAAATATCCTTATCCTATCTCAATCCAATGACAATCCTGGCAACGTTACATCCATCGAATAATTCACACTTGAAGGACTAGGGTCATACATGGATCCTTTGTGTTCACATACGTGCGTCTGACAAAATCAGAGGTTTATATAACAAGATGTACTTTTGTCCTTACAAAACAAACTTTATAGTAAGCAATGTGCTTCTAATTGTTTTTGAATGGGTGTATCTCATTTAGGTTATAATCCCTTCTTGTAAACAAACTCCTAATTAGGAACAATCACTTTAAAAACCAACCCATCAAAGTATACGTTAAGAATTAAGCTCGTTGCAAATTATATTGCTGAACTTTTAAAGAGAGTATGCTACTGAATTAACTCTTAAGCTTACTTAGTTCTAAAGTTTAAATTTTTATTGTTTCAAGGTATTAATCTTAAATAAAAATATTTAATTTTTAACGCGAGCTTCCATTGCGGAAAAGCTCATTTTCAGTACAGTCTTAGAAATCCACGTATGATTCTCTTTTACAAAAAGGCTTTTGATAATTAATTATAAACTATTTCCGTAACCCTGCAAGTATATCTTTTTTAAAATAACGTTATAGTGTTTATTCTACTGTAATTAGTCTAGCTAAGTAGAAGACTAGCAGAACAAATTGCTATTAAAGAGATTTTTAGAGTAATTACACTCCGAAGGATAGCATGCAATAACTAAACGGGCTTCAATGGAGTTTCTAAAGTAAATTCTAGTAAATCTTTACTTGAAGATGGTTTAAGGTACAAACTATCGATGTTTAGACTGGAGTAGTGCAGCTAGATAGGAGAAAAACTACAGCTTAAAACGAGCTAGTATCTAATCTTGAGAATGGTAGAGAGCTGTGAATGAAGTCAGAATTTTAAACTGATCTTAGAGACTAACGGAATTTCTGCTCTGATTACTTTTCACAAGGAAAGAACTTTTTTCGTTCATTTAGTCTTATTAAACGCCACTGTAACGTGAATAGTATCAAAAGGTTACAACTATAGAAGCACGATCTTTGCCAATTTTTTACTTTTAAAGGAATCAGGTAGCTTACCTTCTTATACAGTTCTGTCCTCCACATCTTTACAAATCTTTGCTAAACTATCCATACTACATGATAACATGACCAAAACTGCCGACGCGACGACCAATTTTAAAGAACATATTGCAAATATTACATCAAAGCTATTTGACCCTAATAAATTACTCCTTACAATGGTTGAATATAAGCTTAACTCAATGCAATTGGTGATAAGCCGGAAAGTAATGCCGAAAAAATAAGCTTCAATAAACTCCGAAGAGAAAACGGGCTGAAGTTGCATTAAAAAATGAATTTTGTTCCACAATTCCAACATAATTAGTTACCTTCAATTCAATCTTCACAAAAGGGCCAGTTCCATTTTTTCTCGTTCTCAGCGGAAATAACAATTGACACCGGTCAGATCGAACAAGATTATGAAGTAGCGAGCTAGCCGAAAGAATCAATTCCCGATTGGTGCTCATGTGGTGCAGTGCATGTATGTGCATATAATGAAAGAGTTCTATAATCAAAGGATTCTAATCCAAATGCCATGGCCAACAATGATAACGATGGAAGGCACCGATCAGGAAATAACAGTTTTGCTTCATTGATGAAATCAATTTAGAAATGCTTCAATCAGGCAAGAAATCGAACAAATACTATAATAGATCAACAGGGCTTCCTGTCAATTAAAGAACCATTTAATTGTCGTATTCGCCCAGTGTGTGGTGACCAATTTCACGGAGAGCTTCATCTTTACATCGATTCACCAACAGAATGGAATTAATTGCAACAAACTTTATGTCTCTTTTCCTATCTCTCTCTCATTGCTAACTTTTATAGCGCCGTGGTAGGTCAGTTTAAAGATTTTTTTCGGTGATTAGTCTCTGCTTCAACTAAATTAAACTGGGTGATTGTTGTGCATGCGAAGAATGAGCGCAGTTCATTCATTCTTCAAATCTTTTCCGGATGCACAATAAGCTTAAACTGTAACTGTCTGTTAGACTGCAGATAAGTCTAGTGAGCATATGCGTAGCATTAAAGTTGTCTCATTTTTTTTTATAAATATTCAGCTCACTTTCTTCTCGCTTCTTAAGCCTCATTTCATTAAGTGGTTGGTCATTTTCCTTTGTTGACCGCAGCAGCCGTTACACACATTGTACAGCTTAATAATGAAGATTATTAATTTTATTCTCTAACGACTGACTCATGTTCAAATATATTTAGTCAAAGTTAATAAACGACACGTCTCTATTTCCTAGTTGAAAGTTGAATTGAATTAGTTTCACAAATGTATTGAATTTCAATTCAAATCATACTTACAGCAGTGAGTCAGCAGAATTTTTATGTATCATTTGCAAAAATTTTGAATTTTATTTTCTATCAAGAAAAGTAAGATAGGTCTCTAAAACTAAATGAACGTTTTGAGGATTTACAGAGGATTTTTAAAACTAAAATAGCCTACATTTGCTAATCTGTATTAAAATTCTTTCTCAGTCAATATTACATTCATTCAATTTCGCAAGGTTCTCTTAAAATTCATAATAAGAACATTTCAAAGTAACACAAAACGGTAACTAGTGGCACATTACAAAAATGTGGATTTATTGAAAAAAAATACAACAGATCCAAGCCAACAGCCAAGATCAGATGTAGTCTCTACAGTTGCTAATAAAACAGACAAAATAGTATGCACTACTGCACTTTCTCTTTTAGCATCCCAAACCTAATCTGTAGTTTACTTAAGAGAAGAACCAACGGTCTAGCGCAACGGTATAGTATATGGCTATACACTGCAAAAGTGTGAAGAAGCCTCTTCTTAATATGGACAAAGCACGATATTTATGATGTACAATTGCAGCTACAAAATGATATTATTTACATGAAACTTAGAACATGCAACAAAAGAGAACTTGGTGAAAAATGATCAAGATCTTGAGTTGTGAATGCACGAGTAATAATAATAAAGTATTGAACCAAACCGAAACTCCAACCATGCCAAAATATTACTTTACGTTGAGCTTATTTTGTCATTTCTGTATGGAAGATTTAAATTAACGCTAAACGATAAAAATGCTGGTTATGATCTTTGTATTTATTGACAAGTTAATTTCTTCATCAATTTCTTTTATAGACGTAGAGTTTTTTAGTAAATAAACACTATAGTTTTAAATATGCATACAAGATACATGATACATGTTCTCTAATTGGTTTATGAATTTGATTCGAATGGAATAGGATTATTTCTGCTCAATAATGCTCGTATTTCCTGAAGCATTTCATATTTCAAAGGGCTACCCTTGAACGATAACTTATTATAGCATGTTATGTCTTTCAGACCTCTTTTCCGAAAGTGCACTGTCAATTTCTGACTGTATCTGTGTCTAGCTGTACTAGATATTCCTAAAGACAAAGCACAAACACAACAGATACTGATATAGATGAGCCAGCAAACAATGCGTAATTTTTTGTCAGTCTGTAACTGGCTTTGCACAACAACTGCAAAGCTGATGAATTAATACTTAATGAATTTTAACTAATTCAAATTCAAATACTATAAATTAAGGAAGGCACAATGTGGATACATAAAGAAGTTAAATTATAGATGCAATGGGGATGAATGTAACTGAAATTTCAGAATTAGTTGATTTTTCTGATGAGCAATAATGGAGATGTAGGAAGGAAGGTAGTAGGTAGGCAATTGTTACCCAAGGATTGCAATATTTATTAGATATACGCTCACGCAACATTAGCCTCCCAAATCCAATAGGATTGCCAAAAGATGAGAATAATATTGTAAACAATTACTTTAGAGATTGCGAGTTCTTTACAAATTGATGCATTTTTATTTCCATTCAATCTCTATTCAATGGGCCAAGCTTTTAGTCAACCATAAAAAATGCGCAGAAAATCAATTCCTTAACAAATCTGCGAAGTCCTCTCTTTCATCAATTTCATTCCTTATAGCTTTCAAAATGGAAGCGAAACACAATTTACTGACTAATTTTTCTGCGTTCTACAACTTCAATTGAAATTCTATACAATGTAGACCTGAAAATATGGAGTAATTCAATGACAGTTCTAACTGAAGTTTAACTATTATATATATAGTGATGATTATAACTATGCATATTTTCTGGCAATGACATTTTCCATTTTTAATAAAGTATTTTTATAAATGTGGACAAAGAACAATCTTTTGTACAATAAAAACACTGTACAATAATGAGTATATACCTACGATGACCGACTAGTACCACACACCGTTACTGACGCCTTGAGACTCATCTTTTAAAAGTAATTAAAAAAAAATCTCATACCTTATTAGATTGAGCATTTTGTCCATAAGTTCAATATAACATCAGCAATCCAATGACTAAACTGTGGCTGTGTAGTAGAGTAAGCCACAGGGTATAAAACAGTAAAATCACTAGATAGATCTTGCTAAGAAATCAGCTTCGCGAACATGGCACTAATGAGCTAAATTTAGTAGAAAAGATACGGAAGTTTACTGTTGCTTCTTCCCTTCCTTTTTTCTTTTATTTTATTATCAAGATTCAAATCCCACGACGATTCTTTCCAAATTATCCAACAATAGATAGAGGAATCCTACAACCCAACTTTTCCAATTTCAATCCCTTTTTTAGTTGGATTAAATTTCTTTTATCCCGTTGTACAGGTAAGGTAACACTTTTGATACTAGTTCCTCTGGGAAATTCTACTTGTTATCACTTTAAATTTCTTTTGAAGTACCTCGTTAATAATCCCAAGTAACGTAAAAAGGTTATGGGGGCTGAAAAATAATGTTTTTTCTGAAGAGTTTACCGGGTTTGGAAAAGGGGGCTTGGGTCTGGGGGAATCACTGGGAATCCCTTTACCACTTCTTCAGAGTTGACTTTGATATTTCTCTGGGAAAATAAATACCAAGCTACTAATAAGTTATAAAAAGAAAAATGAAAACGAACGCTGTTGCTTCTCCTGACATCAAATCCTAAATGTTTGAATTCTCAACAGATTTCTAGACCAAAGAAGTTCCCCAAGTTCTACTTTCTTCTCTCCCCATTATTACATGCATAACCCATCTTACCAACAATGGGCTAAGTGTTTGCAAAACTCCTCAGTGAGTACTACTAAGAACGACGATAAAGCAGTTAGTTCATAGATAGTTAGTTCGCTAGTTAAGTTAAAGTTACCTTAGCTAGAAGTAAGCGAAGTTGAGACAAGTGCCAATGCAAACCCTTCATGCACCGTTCGCTTCTTATAGATACCTACCTAGTAATAAATTCTATGCTATTAAATACCAAACTTATATCGTGCTAGCTAAGGGAGAGTAAGGTTGAAGTTTGCAATTTGCATCTCAATTGCAATAAAGTGAAGCCTGCATTTGCCAAGTAGTAGGTAGTTTAACTAAGACGGGGTATTTCAAATATTTATCTTGTAGGCTAACGTACCCTTGCTAAACCTATTAGTAGGATTCCATGCCCTCTGCGAGAAGCTTGTTGAGGGATTTAATTGCATCATTCGATTTAAAGCGACACTAGGTGCGCGTTTCATATTTTATTGAATCTTTAAAAATAATAAGCCTATACTAAGAAGAATAGCTATCTAATCTATAATCCCCTCGGAATGGGAAGAACTTGTGCTTATTTTAGCATTTAAAAAAAAAAAAAAGATTTGGCTAACGCTTAACACAGGTTCAACAGCTTAAATGTGTATTACCCAAAAACTTCTTATTGACTATCAGGCAATTGTTATTTTTCTATATTTTAGGTAAATTACTACATGGTAAGTTTGTTCGCATGTATTTCTTATTTCTTACCTTTAAAAATTAGTTTTACATTTGCATAAGTAAAAGTTTTGCAACTAAATGAACAAATAGTTTGCACCAAAATGCCATGGCATAAACCCGTCAGACTTGGATTTAATCAGTTCTGGGCGCAAAAATGAATAAGGATAATGATTAAGTTGTCTTGTAGTAAGCACATTCCCAATTACATTGTACCCGTTTAACATTATTAGTTATTCATTATTGGATTGAGTAGCTTAAGGATGTATCCTTCCTTCTTGCAGAAGCTATCTACAATTTTACTGCTCATAAGATAGTTCAAGAAGAAAAACAAACTGTTAGTAGTAATAAGTAGCGTAATAGAATTCTAGGATGGTGCATATGCATAGGATGTAATTAACTATTCAATTGGCACACTAACACTTTTCCTTTTCACACACAGTCCACCTGTAATATGAGTGATGCCTAGCGAAACTTGCAGATACAAGTCTTCAAAACCAACCACTAAAGTCATTACTCGTAGAGTTATTTACATAAGTTCGACTTTCCTTATGCTGCGTGTATTTCATTGAAATTTAGTGACCACAACTGCAAACTAATGGTACGAAAAGAGTGTGGTAGAAATTGACCTAATCCTATACCTCTGTGCATCTATCGAAAATGTTATGCATAGGACAAAAGAGTGTCTAGGAAATCCATAATTTTAGTTCGAGGTAACTTTATATTGGTTCGTCTTTTGGGTGGGTATTTAACAAAATGTAACGAATCATTTACTTCATAAAAATTAAAATTTCAAGTAGGAACGAAACTGATTCTTGAGTTAAAAACGCTGAATAATGAATCTGCTTAGGTTTAAAATGTTTTTAATGAGAAGTAATTCATATTTTGCAGCTGTAAATCTGCAGGTTCAAGACTTTACACAAACCGAAAAACCATTGTGATTCCACAAAAAAGTTTTTAAATACAGAATATATATTTCAGATTCAACATTCGCTAATTGACCTTATGAATAATACACGCGTTATTAAGTTAAGCGTGTTTTGGGGTACAATTGCTGCATATTATATAACTTGAGTTGATTGATACGATTGCCAATGCCAATTGTTTTGTTACTCTTTTATTCGACATTTCTTGATTTCTTATTGAATCATCACATCAGCCACGAGCCTCAATTATACATATTTTGTGTCATGTGTACACTTACAATTTTGTGAAGTACACGTCGTAGAAGTTGAAACTTGAACTACTTTTTAAAGTCAGTAGACATCATAATTCACCTCAAACTTTTTTCGAAATGAAAATTAAGGATAAGGGCAAAGGCGACTACTATTGTATAATCTACGACGGCCATTCGTATGAAAGTCAAATGCCACGATATCTCACATCTGTCATGTGCATTCCATCATTAAAACGGATTAAAGCATATAATGTGCTCGATAAACATTAACTCGTTTTGTTAAACAAAACTTGAAAATATTGAGCTATTATGTCAGAAATCAGCGCTAACGGCGTCATGATTTAATAGAGTGACAAAATCGATGGATGCATGGATAATATTGCTTGAAATATCATAAGTTACTATCTAATTGTAACGACCGTCACACCGCACCGTTTTGTTGTATGTATTATTAATTTTATAGCCCCCCAAAGGCATTCCACAAGTACCTTCAATGATTTCGCTGGTATTTAGTAAATTAATAATCGTTCTTACACATTTATATTGGGTAAATTACTGTGACTTAAAATTGAGAAGCTCACAAGTTTCATAAGCAGACCTGGATTTATTGACCATGGGCAAAAGTGGATTCATAATAATCAGGTCAGGCAATCATTATCTGCTATTGTTAACCACAATGAGAAATTAACCTTATGCGATTTTAATCACTTTGTAACGTGGGACTCTTTTAGAATACCCAGTCAGCTCACACCTATTCTAATATACGGAAGAAAAATAAGAAGCTCAAAGGTGAAAAGTGATCCGAAGTTCACACAGAAATAAAATCCAAGTAGGATGTTTAGTACATTAAGGGTCAATTTTTGAGCCACATTTTGATCCGGATCCCAGAGGATGAAAAACTGG
>JAQFZX010001873.1:0-24376 GCA_034682405.1 Hydroisotoma schaefferi | reverse complement strand
ACCACCATGTACAAGAAACCATGTCTAAACATGAATTTTTGTATTTTAATTCTAATCATCCGAGTCACCTTCTTAGTGCTTTACGAGTCATTAGATCCAACTCCGATAAAAATGTACAGAGATACACTGTTGCAACCTAAGAGTAAACTTTTAAGGGATCATCGTAGTACTAATAATCCTCATATCCTAGAAATGTACACCATATTAAGTCTCCCTAGGGTAACTAATAGTACTCCTAACCATGAAGTGTACCTATTTTTCCCATATTATAAGTCCCTACCTAATTTCTCTAAGATAGTAAAGAACGTAATAGAACAAGAGCACCCATACTGTGAAAACAATTAAATATGTAAAATAACCCAAGCCTTAAACTGAGTCATGTCGTTTTCCGTACCAAATAGCTTAGGGAACACAATACAAAAATCTAAACCCAAGCTAAAATATTATTTTCCTTCACTCCTCCATTCTGTGTCCACCTCAACACGACTTATTTTTAAAGGTGCGTTTGCAAAATATTTAATGTCAACTTAACAATTTTTTTCCCCAAATGTTCTAAATTACCTGACCTTTATTTTCAACAAATCAATTAATGATAGAGTTTTTCCAGACATGTGTAAAATGAGTTCTATCACACCTATACCTATAGTGAGTAATCCAACTCAACCTGCAGATTTCAGACAAATTTCAGTAGAGCCGTTACTCGGGCTTCTTTTAGAAAAAGTTATGCATCAACAATTCGTTAATTATCTTGATACCAACCACATTTTCTTTAAAGGTCAATTTGGTTTTAGGAAAAATCACTCCTGTGAAAGTGTTATGGTTACCTTAACTGAATATGTTTATAGTAAACTTAACAAAGGTCAAATTTGTATTCTAGTCTCGTTAGACCTAGCTAAAGCTTTTGATGTAATAATTCGAAAATTTCTACTGCAAAAGCTAGAAAAATATGGAGTATACCCAAAATGGTTTGAGTCTTACCTTACCTATGGATGTCAGTTTGTTAAGAGGGCTAAAAAAATGAAATCAAAAGTTGAGTTTACTATTCGGGGTTGCCCACAGGGCAGTATACTTGGTCCAATACTTATCAGTATATATATTAACGATTTACCTCATATTGTTAAGTTCTGCTTTGTAATTCTTTTTGCAGATGACACTCAGTTGTTAATCGCAGGAGACCCATCTCAACTAAACTCTTTACTTCCCAGAATTACTGAAGATCTTGCGCGCATTGTAGATTGGAAGAACCGTAATGGTATGACATTGAACGTGAGCAAAACTCAGATTGTCGTTTTGGGTAATGCCTTTAATGTCGCAAAGATTGGTGAAATTAGCATTAAAATTGATGGGACTTGGTTGAAAAGTCAAGATAGTATTAAAAGTCTCCCATTGACCATAGACTCTCAGTTAAAGTGGGTCGAACACATTAACAGGGTGTCTAAGGGTTACCATCTCATGGCTCGTTCGCTTTATCCATTGCGGTCACTCATTAGTAATGAACACCTTATTAACATTTATAGTCTTTGGCCCGTATTCTTAATGAAACATTTTGACCTCAAAATTGGAAGTCGACCTTTTCTTTTCCATTTTCACATTCTTAATGAAAATTAGAAATTTCCATGACTTTCGTGAGAAAAGGAAAGTTGACCTTTCACTTTCGTTTTTTTCTTATTTTTAATGAAAACTTTCACCACAAAGTGAAAGTTTTACTTAGGAAACGAAAGTCACCGCACGACCAACCTTTCGATCGCCCTTTCGATGAATTCAATTATATTTGTTTCATTTTAATACTGTTTTTAGTTGTAGTTAAGTTTTTAAACATGTCTCTTGACAGACTTCAACATTTCCAGGGTAGAATGAATCTTATTGCCCTTTTAAAAACTGTTCGACTACGAGACCGTTCTAATCCTATGGAAGATCTGTCAGAGAATCAGTTCAGAGCTCGATTTCGTTTAGCCAAAGAAACCACACTTTTTGTACTTGACCTCATTCTGGAGGATATAGCAGGCAACTTCGCTATTAGAAGAGTAACGTTCGTTCCACCCATCTACAAATTGCTTGTTCCGCTGCGGTTTTATGCTACGAAGACATTTCAAATAGTTCTTGGGGATCTTAACGCTTTGTCACAAGGAACGGTTTCAAAGATAATTAAAAAAGTAACCTATGCGATTGGAAAACGTTCACGAAGATTCATACGGTTACCTTCTTCTCCTGACCAACTACCTCGAATGAAGCAAAAGTTTTACGAGATCGGAGGATTTCCAGATAATAATTGCTTAACACACTTCGGAAGAACTACAAATAACAAAATTGGTAACTAAAAGTAATTTGCTACTTATCCTAGGAGTATTAATTATAATTATAGTAATGTAACCTTTGAATGTAAACTATTAGGTTTCCAAGTAACGAACACATTTTAGTTCAGGCTGGACTCCCTGGTCGCCTCCTTCAACTGAATCTCCAGCAATGTCTTCGGCAAAGAGTGCTCGGTTTTCTTCATTTCCAATGTTCTCTCTTCATTTGCAATTTGGATATCCAGAAGGTCTAAACGCTTACCATGCAGCTCTCTTTCTAAATCCAAAAGTTGTTCTTGGGCTTGCGGAAGTGATCGAGTCCTGGGAGTTTCATCTGCTATTTTACGTTTCTTTTTTAGAGCTATAGTTTCTTAAACGAGTTATTTTTTAATAAATACTGTTGGTTTTAGTTAAAAAGAATGTAACTGTTAAATAAAAAGTAGCTTACGTTCAAAGTTTAATGTAAATTCGGTCGCTGCATCGCATGTTGTATCTTTTTCATTTGTAAGAATAGTTGCATCGCTATCAAATTCATTGATCAACGGACGGGTGGTTATCTGGCCTGGGATTATTGCCAAAACTTCTAGGGTGGTTATTGAAAGTTCGGGTGGTGAGGGCCCCCCTCCAGTTTTATTTACCCTTTTTATTTTTGGCAACCTGTTGAACCATTTTGCATTTAGTTAAAGCATGAATGAAATGAAAAGGGCATCCTAAATATCGCCCACTTTAATTAACATTAAATATTTTATTAACCTCTTTCTTAGTCGATGTTTTCTGGTTATTACAACATTTTCGAAGTTGTTTACCGTCGCTCTTGCTGAGCCCATCCTGAGCATTGAATTCATTGGCTATCTGATCCCACTGCAAGTCGGTAAAACGCGTATCGCTTTGTTTATTTTCCACAATATGCTTGTATTTTTTTACAAGTTGGAGAAGGAGTGCTTTTTCCGCAGGAGTCAACGGGGGCCTTCTTTGAGTACACGTCGGTAAAGTAGAAGTAGTATCACTGTCATCGTCGCTACTCATTGCACAGGTACACTGAACTCCGTAATTCAAATTTTAAATATCACAAAAATTGTATAATTAGGGATTTTGAAACTTTTGATTAGGATTTTAGTAAAAAATTGAGCGTGGAATAAAATTGAGTTAGTTGATATTTAAATTTCGCAGCGCGCAATGGAAATCTGCACTTTCACTTTCACTTTGGAAAGTAGAAGAGGTGCTTTCATTAAGAATATGAACGAAAGTCGACCTAACCTTTTGCTTTCACTTACACTTTGGAAAGCAAAGTGAAAGGTTGAATTTCGACTTTCATTAAGAATACGGGCCTTAGTCTAGCAGCCGAAGGAAGAACATCTACTCTGTAAAAGTCTCATTCATTGATTCGATAGATAAAACATACATACGCACTACCAATACTCTTCTGAACTTAATACAAAATTACCATAACCACTGGTAATGAGTAAGGGCAATGCGCAGCCAAAAAACTCCTGCTAATAAAGAACGTAATAAACGACCTCAAAACTTGATAGCTGACCTAACACCGTCTCCTGAGCGGCAAAAAAAGACAAAAAGTGACGAAGATATGACTTTGACTGAAAATACAATGAGAACGCTTCTTGAGGAACATAGACTTGAAAGTGAGACCATGATAAAAATGGAACTTGAAGAAGTGAAAAAACTAAACCTCTGTAGAATGTTTACAGAAAACAAAGTGAATGTTCTGCAAAACAAAGTCAATGTTCTAGAGCGTAAAGAAAAGCAAAAAAACGTAATAATCTATGGGGTTAAAAAACGCCAAAATGAAACGGTGGAAGACCCATTTGACATTTTGAAAGATATAGGAAAAACCTTTGGTTTCTCCGATCTCGATCCCGACGAATCCTATCGGCTTGGACAAATCAAACCAGGAAAGGAAAGACCCCTGTTTGCTCGATTTGTGAGATACTGGAACAAGCAAATAATAATGGAAAATTGTAATAAGCTAAAAGGCACGAAAATATTTATTGAGTATGACCTAGGCCTAGAGGATCCGAAGCTACATGCTGCACTCCGAAACAAACTTAAAGAAATAAGGCAAAGTAGTCCAAGCGCGAGAGGTTGAATAAAAAATCTTGTTCTCAAAATTAAAGACGACTCTCAACGAAGGCAATTTCAAATTGACCTAAATACCAAAGACATTACCGTACTACAACGTTACAATATTTCTAAGTGACAATCAGGCAGACCTTAACAATCAAATACGATGAAAATTCTAAAAACATTCTCACGTAACGTCGAAGGACTAAATAATAAAACTAAAATCTTTTATAATGATATACTAAAAGTATCCCCTGACATATGTTTTCTCTGTGAGACATGGCACGCAAGACCCTTTAATCACCCTATGATAATAAAATATTACGATATAATAGAGAATTTTGCAACTAAAGTAGCAAGCAGAGGAAGACTCAGTATGGGCTATATCATTGCAGTAAAAAAGATGTATAAATCAATAAAAAACATTGCTCAACTGCCTTACTACTGTGAATTAGCGCTAAAAGAAAACCAAGGTTTCCTTAAGTAGGTTTTTAAGGCCATTAAAGGGTAATGTTTGAGCCACATTTTGATCCGGATCCCTGAGCAAGAAAGGTGGTACCGCATTCCTTTCTCCCGACCCTAAGCATGCATTTTCTATGGGAAAGGGGGGCCCCGTATTTGTACCAGATTCCCGAGGATGAAAAGCTGGCAACACATTCCTTTCTACCATGCATGCATGCATTTGTATGAAAATAAAAAAAGAACAATGGTTAGAAAGAAAGGGGGTTTATTCTAAAACAAAATTCCGAAGGTTCCTATTTGGACCCTTGCGACGCTTTCCACGACCCAATTCCTCGTCCCCTTCTCCCGGCTCCTCACTATCCTCGTCTCATTCCTCATCCCATTCCTCATCCTCCATCCCCAGCGTCGATTCCCCCCTTCTTCTTCTTCACGTTGAACAGCCGCTGCGGCTGCTTCCACCCACAACAAAAATGGGTTTACCCCACCACCACCAACAGCCACAACATCAGGGTCAACAACAATCGGGCCTTCTGGTACCGAAAAGGGATTGTTGTTGATGGGAATGGGGATGCGGTCATCCTCGGGGATAAGGGGAGCATCCAAGTAATGCTCCTCTTCCACTTCCCGAAAGCGAATAAACTGGATTTGTGGGGATGGGGGCCGGTCCGGCCGAACTCTCACCCTCGCAAGGTGTGGGACCTGCCGTTCCTGGGGACAGTATCGCCGTCGTCTGGGAACACGCCGGTTTCGGGTACAGGCCCTTCACACCCAGGCAAAAAACTCTGCAGCGTCGATATCGGGCTGGCAAGGCCCGATACAAGTAGACGGCCACACATACCAACGACGCCAGCGATCCAACGACCCCTGTAAAAAAAACAAGGTTAGTTGGAAAAACTTTCAACTGAGTTCCACAGTTGAATCCCACACTATCTGAAAGCATCCGGTTATTCAGTCTTAATAGATACTGCAGGACGCTTAACAGGAGCGACAGTTTCGAATTATCGGGCGTTACGGTTGAGAATTTATAATATAAAAATTATAAATTCAAAAAAACTTACCAAAAAAGCTCCAAAACCAATGTCCTCCTCCTTGTGCCCTCTCTCCAGATGTCCCCACAGTGCTCGATGTAATGTCATCACAAAGGTCAATGTGACCTTTTGTGATGACGTTTTGGGTATGTAATCCTACGAACTCGCCGATTTTTTCAAAATAATGGGTAGTTCCATTCAGGAACCGCACCCACACGCAGCCTCCTCCTACACAATCAAAGCAAAAAAATTTGGTTTGACAATTCATTTTGTCGTTGTTGTTGTTGTTATTATTATTATTGTTATTGTTGTTGTTATTATTATTATTATTCGAGGGAGGCTTCTATTAGATGAAGGCTGTAATTCGGGAATACACAAACGTAGTAAACACAGCACCACAGCAAGACAAAGAAAGTAGGCCATGCATTATCCTACATGCTAAAAAACGTTACGTGCCTTGGAACAAAGCATATAAATAGTTATATGGATATACATGCAGTAAAAAAATAGAAAGTACATACATAAAAACGTTCACTTTTGGAAATGAGTTTTGAAAAATAGAGTTTATTAAAGCACAAAGAATACATGGGGTGGAAAGTTGATGATTTTTACATGGGAATTAATGTCAACACAAGCAGTAAATGTGATTTGACTGAATTTAGTAGACTAGATTTCATTGAATTTTGCAAACTTACATACAGAATCCAATAAAAGTCCAGTGTCTTGATTGAAGACTGTTTGTGGTAGTGGATAGTTTCAGAAGCTGAAACAGAGACATAACATAAAATCTCTGTTGCGAACTTCAGAAACGGCCCAGCGGTCCCACTAAATGTGAAGGAGCTTTACCCAATGTCACCAACTTTAAACGGATGTTGTGAGGAGTGGGCGGGGGACGCCTAGGGTAAAGCTTTGGCTGGTTTTCTACAGCATTCTAACTAGTTATATAATATTTTTATTGGTTTTTTATGCTTTTTATCTTTTTTTCACAAATTTTAACTTAAAGCTAGATCTACAACTATTAAGTTTAAACGGGTGAATCTTCTACAGCCCCCGTTACAATATAAACGGAATTTTTACAGGGTTTTTTCAGATAATTTTTTACAAATGTCTTTTTAACCAACATATAACTAAACACTACGCCTATTACTGCTAATTCTACATAATCCTTAATAATATTTACAATATAATGATCGGGTTGATCGGGGGTCCACCAACCGATCCTTATCGTAAATTAAACCTAACCTACTATACGTTCTAACAAAGGGTCCTTGATGAATGCCATCACACTGGCTTATATTACACGCACGATCCAGAATTAACAAAAACTTACTAACGTTAAGTGTAGAATATCTACAAAAATATTCAGGCGCAGCTAACGGCTAGAACACAGTCTTTTAAAAGACTTTTGTTCCATTTTCTGTACAAATTCTGCACTCCTGCTCAACTTTTGAAATTTTTCCGAGCCCATGCACGGCTCCAAAGAAAAAAGTACAACTATTAACAAATCCATTTTGCTTCCTCGAGGGCTGGCGAGCGACTATTTACAATTTTAAATTCTAAATTAAAGTATTTATTGTAGAGCAACAAACTGGCTTTTTACGAGACCTACCAAGAGAGTTGTAAAAAGTTTTTATCTTTAAATCGTTAATATATACATTAGAAACCAAACTATGCAAAATAGAATTAAAATACCTATTTCTGCTCCACCAATACAAATAAAAAATGGCATGATATCCACAAACGTTTGACGTATTGCTTTGGATACGCCTAGTATTAAAAATACAAATTTTAAATGGTAGAATAATGCCGTAAAAATACAACGGTCTACCTAAGCTATCATAGTAATCTATACATATACCCTTATTAAAATATATGTACAGGGAAATCCAATGTCCGTACTCTATCCAGGATGGGGAAGTATTACAAATAACGGCACATGGTAATTGAGTATAATCTATTGTATTGATGTGGCTTTTACTAATAATATATGTACACTTTACACACGTACCACTCGTAATTTGGCCAAGGCAGCATTCTATAGCGTCTGAATCCATTTTAGTTTTGTTTTAGTTTAATGTCAATATTAACCGATCGATTTTTGTCAATAGTCATGAGTCCTTGAAACTGTCCCAAAACAATCGCTTGGATACTTTCCGTTAAGATGGTTGCAAATTTTAATTCCATAAAAATCTACCCCAGACGCTTTGCTTGATATCTAAATCCAAAGTTTACTGGTTGCAAATCCAAAATTATGAAATAATTTCCCTTGAGATAATCCTCTCGGCTTATCCCACTGCCCTGTTCAGAATTGCGTAGAGCAGTTTGCAGTGTATTAAAACCCAAAAGAGTCATTTGCTCTGCAGTTTTAAACTCCAACTGCCTATAAACAATACTAACGTTATCAACGCTACTAATTACAGTTTGAAGGCCATGATCAGTAAAGTAAAATGGGCTTTTGCTTAAACTACCATTCATGGCAACGCTAGTTGAAAGCAAAGTACAATAAACTCGGGAATTTCATTGCGAAATAAAATTTCAGATAATACATGTTGACAGCCTTTGGTAATTTCTAATGTGCGAAGTTCC
The DNA here is from genome assembly GCA_034682405.1 of Hydroisotoma schaefferi. Taxonomy (NCBI): domain Eukaryota; kingdom Metazoa; phylum Arthropoda; class Collembola; order Entomobryomorpha; family Isotomidae; genus Hydroisotoma; species Hydroisotoma schaefferi. The sequence continues at coordinate 15,930 of JAQFZX010001873.1, read as the reverse complement.
ACCGTTTTAATACTAAAGTTTAGCTTTTTTCGACCATTCAAAAGCCGTTCGTGATGGGCTACAACCAAAGGGTTTGCTTTATGCTTTTTCAAGTAGAAATTACGCTGATCAAACTCTAATTTATATGGACAAGGTGATTTTACTTGCGTCTCTTTGCCAAAAAGGACGAATTGGTTGCTAGTGCGTCTTAAATTAAGTCTTATATCGCCGCCAAACGGGAGGTAGCGATTTTGAGTAAATAAATTTTCCGATAACTTCCCAAGGATTTCCAAATTGGCTCAATTTGTAGTCATTAAAATTCGCTTGCTCCAGCCTTCATTTTCAGAAGTAAAATCATCCTGCTTTGTATCAGGATAAAACAATTGAGAGGAAAGTTGGCAAGACTTTACCTCTGCGGAATTGGTCAACGTGTCTAGAATATGCATTATATAGGGAAAGAGGTTGGCACTTTTTGAGATTGGTTAGCCATTTGAAATGACCTCACAGCTTTCTTCCAGTGCTGCAAAGACGTTGTGATTGACACTGACCTCGTCCGTGCTGCTTATTTTACTACCGTCTTGTTTTAAAACCCTGGCTTGAATATAGAGGAAAGAGTTAAACAAATCGCATTGGTGGGTGGCACTGCTTGGGATTATATAAGTCAAACAGTTGCTAGAGTCTTTAATACTATTGTTGCTATAATAAATACTGTAGTCACTTGAGGTAGTTGAAATGTCAGTTTCTGGCAAACTTTCCAAGTCAAGTTCGCTCCGATAGGCTGGCGTGGATCCTGGATATGCAGCAGCCATGGTGGATTTTGACTTAGGCACTTAACGTCTTTTTTTAATGGCTTTACTTTTAGCACAAACACGTTGTGTTTGCTTGGTGGCTTTTCTGGGACTGCAAGACTTTATACCTCCCCCACTCTGCTGTGATGGCCCTTGACGGGGGCGGCTTTTTGCTCGTTCCGTTGGTTTAGCCCCCGCTCCCCTTTGCCTAGCTGCAGGTTTAAGCACTCCTCCCCCAGCTTGTCTTTTACGCCGTTTGTTAGAGACCCCTTTGGATTTGTTCAAGGGGACCATGTAATTTAATGATTGAACTCTAAGACCGCCTCCTGCTCCCCTTCCGTATTGGTTGTATTTATTTGCCATAGTGCCTTTTTGCATAGTACAGCGGCCAGCTTGGCAGGTTACCTTTCTCACCATCTTTTACGGCGGAAGTGTAGGATAACGCTTGTGGGATACGTGGAAAATGGCAAATAATTTAATTTTTCGTCAGAAAGCTCCACTTTGATTTGGCGTACTTCTTTACTCTCAAAAGGCATGTACAGAACTGGTGATAAATCTACTGAAACAATCGACTTGCTCTTTAAACTCCTTTTAAGTACACGCAAAGCTCTAACTGAAGATCCTCCATACCATTGAGGGCGTTACACAGAGCAGTGGACGAGGAGGTCATTTTTCATCCTCCACTGAAAAGGTTTTACATCCTCTGGGGCTTTATTCAAGTGAACATTGACAATTGCTGTAAATAAATGGACAGTTTTTGTTCCAGTTTGAAAAATGTGGTTTTGTGCAATCCCAAATAATGAATTCAGACGTGAGGATAGCTGGAGGGATGCATTTGGGTCAATAATTTGGACATATACTGTATGACCATCGGCTGATTGTGGAAGCCCAATTTGAAAGTTGAATGTATCAAAAGCATCAATTATAGTGTGGATTAGACTTGTTAATTCATATTCTGGCGGTTCGGGCACTTTAACTTCAGTTTTAATCCAAGTGGAAATTATGATTGGGAAAAGATGAGTTTCTCCAAATAATTTATAGTCTTTCAATTGCCTAGGCCTTTCTGCTCTGTAAGTACCTGGTTTAAATGAATATTTGGAAAATCCTAGCGCTGTCATGAGGTCGCTTGGAAATGTTGTTGTACCAGAACTTGTATCTTGCCACCACAGGGTTGCATATACTAGTTTTTCACTTTGAAAATATTCTGTAAAATACGCTGTAATTTGATTTGAATTTAATTTGTTCCTTTAAATAAGCTAATACGCCAGAGTAGTCTAGCTCATCTTCAATTTCAAATTTTTTAGTGGACAATTTAATTTCTGCTTCACTCAGAGTTGAAACTATACAAATTGAGTCACTTACCTGAGCGAAAAACTTGCTGTTTTCCTGATTTACTGCCGTAGTGTTTGGTAGCGGGGTCGGGATTACAATATCTTGCTCTTCGTATGAAATTTGACAGAGGCCAACTTCGTAAAGATAGTCGGGAATTTCCAAAACTCTAGCTAGGGAATTGCAAAAGCTAGCGGATGTATTATTGGGGTGAATGTTTGTTCATTGGTCCGACGAAAGCATTATATAATGGTCTGGAAGTTCCATTTGAATTCTTGGTAGAAAAATCAGAGGGACCGAGGGTTATTTCTTCCTCATAAAAAAAGCCTTGGACCTTTTCTCCGTTTAAATCCTGCAAATAGTAAATGTTTACTGGCCTAAACTGTTTAATATCTCGAATTACAATAGGTTCAGTTCCAAAGGTAGGTTCGTAAGCCTTGGAAAAGACAATTTTAGATGTAGCAATTAAAACTGTATCCCCAATTTTATATTTTGGCTTTTTCAGTTTAGCCGAAATAATGTTTTGTGGATTCTGTGCCAAACTTCACTCTCGTTTTTTTTATTTACTAAATTGGGGGAAGTCCCTATTGATCTATTGTAGCTTGAATTAATTGAAGCTACAAAGTCTTGAAGCTTGTCTACCCAATTATATTTACCAGAGTTTGTAAAATGACGTGCCAGGCGAGTTTTGAGCGTGCGAATCTATCTTTCCGCAAGCACCGATTTTATAGGACTTAAAGTGCTGTACAGTTTTATCTTGTCTTTATCGAATAATTCCTTGATCCTTGCATTGAAAAATTCGTAGCATTTATCCGCCGTAACTAGAGTAGACCTTTGTTTAGTCTTTTTAAAAATATTCACAAACGCTGAATGAATACTTTCTGCCGTTTTATGTTTTGAAGGTTTACATATTAGAAATTTGGAAAAAGTGTCAACCACAAGTAAAATGAACTTGAAATTCTTATTCCGGGTAGAATATTTTTGAACCTACTAAATAAATCGCCAACAAATATTTTTCAAAAGGAATAATTATGGGACGACGGATAAAGTTTTTTCTCCTACTTTTGTGAAGGCTGTATGCCTTTAAACTCTGCAAAGTTTTCTCAACCTCTGCTTTTTCAGAATTTTTTTTTTTTTTAAAAACCACCCAGTCCGGAAAAAGATCCCTCGTTTCTGGGATTTACGTATTTTCTAGTCACATATTTAGGATCCATTTCCGTGAAAACTAAAATATTTTTCAAACGCTATCCAGCTGCATTTTTTGTCTGGTTTTATATTTTCAAAGGTGATTTTCTTTTCATCAAGAACTTGTAGAAACTTTTCATGGCCGACTAAATTGTAAATTTTGTTTGACTCTAGAACCGCAACCAAAATTAATTCGCCAAGATTACTTTCTCGAATCGTATTTTTATTGCAAATTATTTCCTGTTTTTTATTCCACGAAAAGTCTGGTATTTTATCCAAAACATTTAAAATGTCTACAGCCTTTTTCCTCAAAGTCAATGGAATATTTTCCAAAATAAAGTCAAACTTTTGCTCCGTAGTGGGAGGAAACGCTTGATTTATTAATTCAGTTTCCAAGATTTTTTCGTACAATTCGTTGGGAATTACTCGCATAAAGTAGGCCATTTTGCTAAACCATGAATGCACAAATTAACGAGTCTTCAAATATTCTATACAACACAAGATAATAAAATTAAAAGTTCCTTGGAGCAACTCACTAAAAATAATCTCGTCTTTTTTTCATTTAAAACTTTTTTTGTAGAAAAATACTTTAGCAATTTTTTACACGGCACTAGGCACTTTTTTCAGTTTTTGATAATTTTAAAACATTTGTATTGCAAATGCACTCGATGATTGACTTTAACAGTTCAATTTCACAAGATTTCAACTCTGCCTTTAGTTTCCCCACTTTCATTCCAATTAAGGAAGTGAGAAAGGCTTCATTTTTTTGGGGCCTCATTTTTAGGCAGCAAAATTTTGCAGTCTTTTTTTGGGTACAGAAAATTCCTCACTCTAAACTTTTCCGACTGATCACTACTAAAGTCCAAGAATAAGAACGAATACTTTGTTTTTGCAATATCTGCCATGCACTCTGAGATAAAGTTTGGCGACTCGGGTGAAAACATATTATTTAAATGTTTGTATGACTTTTTGCTCCTAGGGAATATAATCTGATAGGTTGCGTTATCTAACGCGCACTTTAAGTCTTTTGAGAAATAAGACTGTAAAATCACTATAATCCCTAGGTTTTTATGATGGCTTTTTTGAATCATTAAATCAAGAAAGTATTTATTGGGTTTTCCTTGAAATTGGAGTATAACATCGTCGTAAACTAATAACTCGGGCTCTCCCGAAGCCTCTGGTAAATCATTAATACTTGGAATAAACTCTACAATGGGACACTTGGTTTTAAACTCGTCAAATATGGGTTGATAAGAATTTTATACATAATATATTTTTTCTATTTTTTCACTATATACAAGGCTTTTATTTAAACACAAGTCCAGAACAAGCCTACTTTTTCCACAACTCGATGTACCCGAAATTACAAGTGTACTTGGCCAAAAAGCCTGGAATCAAATACTTCCATCTCTCAAGAGATAATGGCCAAAAGCTCGGCTTTTTCCATTTGCCATTCTAAATCTACGACTGTCAAATGAACCTTGATAAATGGACACGGGATTATCACTACAAGCTAAATTTTGTGTGTTGATGGCTTCCTGCTCTCTTAACAACTGAAGATAATAATTATGAGTCATTTTGATAAAGATTTGAAAATCCTGAAGTTTTCATTTTGGTTTTACAAAGCGGGCAAGTCCCCTCTTGGGGGGTACCATGGCATATCCCGCAGCTGCTTATATAACTGCATAGCTTTGGCCGTAGCGAGACCCACTCGCGAATATGGGAACTGACCACCTTAAAGTAACTCCCCTTTAAATAGTTTGACTTGTCATAGAGAGGGTCAGAAATGGACAAGTTTGAAAAGTCAAACATATCTTGAAGCTGACTTTCTTTCTCTTCAAAATCATTATTTGGATCTGGAATGTTGATAAATAAACTATCTACCTCCCCTGCTAGTAACTCTGTTCCTGGAAAATGCTCATTAATTCTGTCCCACTCCTTATACAGATAAAGTCGGCCCATTTCTAGGATAGTAAATGCACAAATCAAGGGCTGCGAGTGCCTTATTGTCCCCTTGCTCATTTGAAACATGCAGGGGAGTGACTTGATGAAAGTTATGTCTAGAACCATAGTACTTGCAAAACGTTCGACGTTTGCACATTTTCAAGTAGCAGTTATTTTTTGTGCTTGTAGCCAATTTTCCATACAAACTAACCAACAACTGCTGGATTAATTGTTCAAAAATTGCATCCGACCTATCCTTACATTGCTTACCAATATTGAGACACAATTCAATAAAAGCCTATAAAAATGGAGCAGCTTTGAAACTAATTAACCTGTGAATCTTAGTTACGACCATTCCCCTCGGAATATAATAAATTAAATTCCGAAAATACAGAATATACCGTTTTTTGTCGTACAAGTTTAAAGAAAGCCTTTCCTTTAAAATAGATTCCTTGCCTTTTCCTTCGTTAATTGGGGGTTTTTCAATTGCCAAGGGCAGAGGATTATCTCTATAGTGGATGTCGTTGGGGTATGACATTAAAACTTCAAAAATCCATCCTTCTGGCTCTTATTCTGGCAAATTGGCAATATCATTAATATTCATTGCATCTCCACCGTGCTATTTATAATCCGCTACTGCTAGATTTTAAGTGGCACAGTGGGGGTAGAGCGAGTTAAAGTCAATCTTGAGCAAATGACTACGCTCGGCCGGATTGCCATTAAAATTGCCAATTCTTTCGTTATTTGCCTTTGCAAAGCTAACGTTGGAAAAGCTAATCCCCTCTTTAATACCCCGTTCGATCCAATTAAATAATTGCTCATCCTTGATAAATTGGTAGTTTGATTTTGAGTAAGCCATTGCACATTTAAAACCAAAACTAGCCAATGTGGGGCTGTAAAAAGGGCTACGTTGTAAATTTTCCATTGCAAACTTAGCAAAGTGTTAGAAAACGTCTGCAAAATTAAATAATTCAGCATTACGGGTAGCGTTTAACAAATCCCAAAAGTTGTCACAACAATAAGTGTCAATAATTTCTCTAGATCCAGACTCCTTTGAAGAAGCTGGAAAGCCATTTTCCTCCAAATTATCTGTAAACTCTTGTTTATTTTGGATTGCCAATAATTCTGCAGAACTAAATCTATCATTGATAAAAAGTTCCCACTCCCCATATTCCCTAGCCTTCATTGCACGATTTGTGATTTTAAAATTGTCTGGGTTCTGCTTTATATTTGCAACCAATTTTCCTAGTTCATGGGGTAGAAATTCCTGTCCATCTACAAACCTAACAGACTTGTGTTACATGCCAATAATCTTGCCTGGCTCGTTGGATAAAACTTCAAAACTGCTCAAAATATTTACTCCTTTTAAAATTGTAAAAGAGTCTACTTTACTCAGATTGTTGGAAACAATCACCACGGGACACTTTCGAATCAATACATTGCACCGATTCACAGTCTGGCCAATCCAATTCACAGCGGCCACCGCTTAACATGGAAAAAACGATCTACACTGGACCCCTTAGTTAAACATACCAAAAAATAGAGTAAAAAGTCTTCTATCCGAAACAAAACAAATTGGTAATTGAATTTTACCGAAACTGAAACTGAAATTGAACTGATTTTTACCATACTTCAAGGCCTCTTTTGATGAAACCTAACCTTAGTTTTGGGATAGTTGTGTTTTCTTTTCAAAAGAGGCCATGAAATATATTAAGAATCAGTTTACATTACGGATAAAAATTCAATTCCATAAAATATAAAAATTCCCTATCCTAAGCATGTTAAACATTCTAAGCCACACCCCTTACCTATCCTATCAATGCTATAGATTTAGCAATACTTGACGCCTTCAAATTATCCAGTTGTATATTTATGAATCAAAATGAGTTTTTTATGTTTTTTAGTATGTTTTTTACTACGTGAATTCAGGCCCTGGTCCAGTACAAAACTTCGAAAATCGAAACCGATTTATTCAGTTTTGTGAAAACTTCTTTTGTTTCGGATAGAAGATTTTTTACTCTATTTTTTGGTATGTTTCACTAAGGGGTCCAGTGTAGGTCGTTTTTTCCATTTTAAGCGGGGGCCCCTGTGAATTGGATTGGCCAGACCGTGCGATTGCATGCAAATAGAATAATTTCATCTGTTTTGAAATGGTGGTGGTGCTTGACCTTTACCCTATCGGTTGAATTAAACTCTTTTTTACAAAAATGACAAAGAGTTGCAGCTTCAAAGTCCTTTTCTACTTTTTCTGTAATATTCATTGGCACTTAAGTTTCATTAACCAAGGTGGTAAACTGTGTTATATAAGAAATTAAACTGCCCATGAAAATCTCTAAAGCCAAAGGCCCGGAATAAAACTTTTCTTCGTGATAAACAGCATAAGGATCGACTATAACAATCCTACAGCCAGATATTTCTGCATTCAATCCTTTAGTTGTGTATTGCAACCCGTCTCCTTTAATTTCATGCTTTTCCCTACGCGAGTCTCTATAAAGCGAAAATAAATTCTTGAAATTGGGATGCATGTACATTTCCAAATCTCTAAACTCGTAATTATCTTCCTTTGGAAAGCTAATATGCTTTTTCTCTGTATGCTGGCAAATTTCCAAATGCTTGGAAAGTCCTATTTTAAAGCTTGCAAAGCAAAATCGGCAAATTTCAGACTTTAAATAATTTGTACGGCCTTTAAACTTGCCAAGGTCAGTAATTGTCGCCAAATGATAAGAATTATTCTTTTCCGATTTCAGCATTAATAAATCAATGTGCTTTTCGCACATATTTTCACTGATTTTTACGGGGTACAATTCCTTTTTATATAATTCATACACAGAAATTGATAGGTTATTTTTTGCTTCAAACACGGGAATAGAACTTAGATTAACTTCCTGAAGGAAATCGGTAAAATCCAACTCATTTTTACAAATTACTCGTTTTAAAATGGGCAGATAAGAGTATGGATTATCCAAAAGACGCTGTAAGCGTCAAGTTTCATTTGCGCCCAAAAATACTGGTGAAATACCTGGGTAATCTTTTAGAAACAGAGTCGGTCTGTATAAACTAGCTAATACTGACATTGCGAAACAATGTGCTATTTTTCCATCGCGGACGTTAATTATGCCTTTGCGGGCCAGACAAGTGGGGGTTTTTACCCACCCACGCCCCCTTCTTAGGGCGGGTTGATATGCTAAAACCTTTAACTCTAAAGATTTTATATCTAATATATCCCGAACTTTCTGAGGTATACAATTCTAGTGATACTAGTAAATAAGACTCGGCAGTATGTATATTTTTCTCTACAAATGCTGGGTGAGTATATCTTGTGTATGGTGTTAAAAAGGTCCTATCAATCTGGCGACTTCCGTCCACTTTTTCTAGCAAAGCATTTAGGCAAATGGACACTTTTAGTCCACGATAATGCCCTACCAACCGAGTAAGTAAATTCTTAATCTTGGTAAAAGTCTTTTCAAAAGCCAGTTCTATAGTTAAAATTGTGCTAATAAAGTTATGCTGGTACATTACCAGAGCTCCTCGATGAAAGTTGACAGTCTGATCAAAAAACGGGCTTCCATCCTCCACATTGTGTTCCAAGTCTCCAGCTCCAGTCTGATGATCCAGAAGAGATTTGGTACATTGGTGGTTTTTTAGGTCCTTGAAAATCCCACAGCCTTCCTGGCACTCCTGCACTAACTCGGCATGTTCTTCGTAGTTTAATATTCTTGTAAAGCGTTCGTCACAATAGTTGCAGGCAAAGGTTCTCGGAACTGCTTGAAATTCTTGAGCCGGAAATACGCACCCAATAGTGGATGGCCTTGCCGGTCCTGGCAGAGCCATCATTGAAGCATGTCACTTTCACAGAGCTGTTTATCTTTATTGTCTTAACCACTCTCCTATATTGAGGTTTTCTGATCCTTCCAGTAAAATCTCAATCTCAGAGTCTGTCAACTCTGATGGGGTTCGTAGAAATTTTGTATAAACTATGCTAGGTTTTGTGTAGCCGTGGGAACCGGCTTTCAAGTGTGGAAAAATTAACAATATTTTGCTTCAAAATGGCCCTCTGACAGCAGTTTTTACAAAGCTCATTATTGGCAAATAGTTGAAGAAACCCAGCATACCCCATACACTCTATACAGTATTCTACGCCACAAACTTTGCATACTGGAAACTTGGGATGGGCCAACTTCATTTTACCTCTGGTGATAGTAGCTTTCTTTATGCAACGTTTTATCACTTTTAATTTCATCTTGTCAAATTTTACACACAAACGTGGATGCGAAAACTCTAAAAAGGTTGGAAAACATTTTGCAACTCACACAGTTAGTTAGTCCACAGCCACAACAATTAAATTTTATGCATCTTGTACTTGCATTTTGGCAAGTTCTTTGACCGTGGTTCATTAATCTAAACTTATTGCAAACTTCAAACTCTATTTTAAATGGCAGAATATTAAATGATGGGGGCCGCACTTTGGACATAATCTAAAGTTCCAAAAAACAGTTAACTTGCTTCCTATGCAATAAACACCAATAAAACAGTTGGTACAAATTGAAGCTGCGAAGTCACCTTCGTCTTTTCTGTGTGATTTTAAGAGTCCATTTAATCTATCCATGTATGCGATTTTCCCTTGCTTTTGAGTACCTTTGAGTGATTTCTGTATCCTTTTTCTGGCGTTCTGCCAGTCTTTAACTATTATTTTTGGGCCGCGTGGATTTTGTAAAAAAAATGCATGGCACTTTTTACACAGTCTATCGTTGTAAAAGTCTTCGTCAGGTTTGGGCCCATCACACGTAAAACAATGTCCAGAGAAACAATTGAAGCAAAAAACTAGCACATAAGGCTTTGTTTTAGATTTTTTATTTTGCATTTTTAAAATTTAATTTTCACTTTCACTAAACTCTTTGAAATTTTGTAGAAAAGTTTCCGTAAACCCGTTGAGAAAGGTATTGCTGCAAAACCGACTCTTGTCAACTATTGAGTCAATTATTGCAAAACTTGACAAAGTTCTAAACCTTATCAATGCAGTATAAGTACCTCCGGGAAAAAACTCTCGAGTGTCCAAATGCACAACGCCTTTTTCTAAGGTTCTGCTCTGACTTTTGTGGTAGCTTGTTGCAAGTTGAAGAGAGATTGGAATATTTTTTACCTGAAAAGACATTCCAGTTTCCTTGTCAGTGTAAGGCTCACTGACCAAGCCTATCGGGACCACGTAAAAGTTGTTTATTTTGATGAGATTTGGCCCGGTATACGGAGGAAAATGGCTGAGCACACTATCAGGGCGATTAAAGTTTCGGTTGGCTTTTTTCTTGTAAATGAAACAAACTTTTACCCCCGCTGAGCCGTTTGATAACCCATTTTTTACACTAATGTTTCGTGTCAAAACTATGGGAACGTTTCTTGCAAGATATGACGAAAGATCCTCAGTGATGGGAGGGAACCTTGGCGTTTGTTTGGGTGTAATTTTATTATTTCTTTGTTACTCTGCTTAATTCAACAAGAAACTCTAAAATCATTAGAATATAGTTGTAGTTTCCTAGCCCCCAAAAATGAATAAAAATAACAAAACAATTTCCCCAAAAACCAATGTCTACTGTGTTTATTTATTTTACTAAAACTTAAAAAAATACTCTACGAATGCATAATAAATACTCATAAAAAGAAGCATGAAATGAATAATAGATTAACTGCACGTAATATACTTCTACACGAGGAAAGATGCAAACTCTATTCGATATCGGCACCTTTGACGGCGATCCATGAGAAATAGACACTCACCCTCATCCAGAATAAATGGAGAAGCCGTTACCCAATTAAACAATTCTTGAGACATTTTCCTCCGCTGGATGAATTTATAAAGACGGCAAAAGGATCTTTTTATTTTTTGTTCCCTAGTCGCGTAAAATCCCTGAAAAAAACAGCATTTATTATTGTGAAATTATTTCTGGCCTAGTTTAGTTTATTTTTTACTAACAAAAACGGAGCAAAGCTTGATTTCTTCCCCAAGATTCCAGTCCTTAATTGCCGTTCCCCATTGGTCATCTAAACCAATTATTTTATTAAAATCATAATTGTAAAATCTAGAAAAAATGTGGTAAATTGAGTATACTCGCCCTTAGCCAGGGAATCTCCAACGGGTCCTTGTGGAGAAGTTGAAGATTCCTTAGTCTTAGTAGACAGAGTTGGAAGAGCTAGTTAAAGAATTAAAATGCACAACTGCAGTCAATTATATTTTTAAGATTAATTTGATCGAAAGAGGTTTAGTTTTAGAAATGTTTTTCCTTACTTTCTAACAGGATTGTGGTTTTTTCCGGATTAATAATTGGCTTAGGTGCAAATAACCCATCAACTGAAACAACCGTTAGATTAAATACTGGACGAGTAGGTTGAGGCTTAATTTCGTCAATCTTTTCTCCAGTTGATGCGTGAGAAGTAGCTGGAAATTAAAGTTATTATATGCTTGTGTTTAATTAAACATCAAACCACAAATCAAACGCTACTACATCCCATTATTCTTACTCTCCTTCGTAACAGGGTACACAGTAGACTCCGTTGGGGTAGGAACATGAATCTGGGACTCTTGTCTGGTAGTTAAAGTGAAAGTAGGAGCTATATTTATAAGAGGATGAGATTTATTAACAAAGGAATGGAGCCCGTCTAGGTTTTACAATAATGCGGTTTCCATTAAATAGACTACATTTACCGTTACAATTTGTTTAAAGCAACGATAATTGATCTACCTGGCTCAAAAGGGGATAACTCTGGATTTAGTGCAGGTGGCTGATGAGAGATCCAGGTTTTTGGCCAGGTGGACATTCGTTGGGAATTTGGCCGGACACAGCTTGCTGTGCAAATAAGAAAATGTCTTGGAATGGACACACAATTTCATCAACACAAGTACAAAACTCCAATCAGGTAATTTTTTATTTTAAATTTAAACTTTTTGACATTTTTAGCAAATCTTTCATTCAATTATTACAGAATGCCGAATGGATGCGGCCTTACTGCGTTGCACGCCCTCGAGTATGTGGTCAAAGGTCAAGAGGTAGCGGAAGAAAGGACCGTGGGCCAGGAGGATTTCTACAGAAAAACGGTTAAAGAAACTGTCAAGGCTCTTCCCAGCCCTATAGGCGAGAACGCCACCAAGAAAGGGGAATTTTATATTTACACCTTGGAAACAAGCTGTAAGGGGTGAATTTGACTTTATGTTATAATAAATCATTTTTTAAACCCTTGTTGTTTTTATTTTTATACAAATTTATGCTACGAGCAAGAAGAAAGGAATGTGGTGCAAGCTTTTCAACCTCGGGGATCTGATACAAATACGGTGCCCCCCCCCTTTCCCATAGAAAATGCATGCTTAGAGCGGAGAGAAAGGAATGTGGTACCAGCTTTCTTTCTCAGGGATCCGGATCAAAATGTGGCTTAAAAATTACTCTTTAATGGCCTTAACAACCTACTTCCTTAAAATACTTTTCTCGTACCTTTCTCCAAACAAAGACTCAAACCTACTGAAACTTATTATTAAAACAAACTACCTGAGTTCAAATTATGTGTTAATGGGAGATCTTATATGATTATTTTATTTACCACGACTGACTCCACGATGGATTTTACGACTAGAAAGCAATGCTAAGCACATAAGGTTCGCCATGACAAGAAATGTCTGCCTATTTTACATAAGAATCATGAGTAAAGATAAGGACTCCTTAATCCGTGAATGCTTAAATGGGCTTAAGAGCATATCTGATAAAACTGAGTAGAAATACAACTGGTATAGGCAGATACAAAATTTTCTAGATCAAGGGAAACAAGAGAAACTCTTGAACCTAAATATTGAAATTTAAAACGAGGAATTAAGCGAAAGAAAGAAATTAAATGGACAGCTAGAAATATTCAAAAGTTATCTCGTCTCTAAAGACATTATCAAAATGCAAACAAGTAGGGAGTATCCGAATTATAAAATTAGAAAGCTACTTATCAGAACAGAACCTTTCTATAAATCAAATGCATGCTGAAACAATATAAGATTAGTAGCCCAACTAAGAATAGAAATACCGCAACTAACAATAAATGGAAAAACAGTTAAATTAGAATGTCTAGAAAACAGCTATGATAACACGAAATCACAAAATTTAATAAAAGAATTAATAATTAAATAAATAAATAAATAAATAATTAATAATTAATAATTAATAATTAATCAGAAGTTGCCATGTTAAAATAGTGGTCATGGAGTTCCAACCCATGTGGGTAGCCCGAAGACCACTTTTTTCTTACTGTAATGGATGTCACATAAAATGTAGCGTCATTGGCTTTCTAAAAAACCAAACTTTAAAAAAATCCGTCACGAATTTAAAAAGTTATTGTAAATTCGTCCTGCTGCTCTCGCATAGACACACCCTGTATGTAAGCAAAATAAACCAGAAAATGTTGTAAGGAATGGGGGGATGATGTTTGACCCTTTAACTTATCATAAATCAGTGGGAGAGTGAGTGAGTTCTCTTCAGTAGGTTTATAATTAAATAATAGTTTATTTAGTAAAAGGCCGATCTTAATTTATAGAAGATTATCCTAATAGCAGAAGAGCAAACTTGCTTCACGCAAGTTAGTAGTTCGGAGGTTCAGCCAACACTGGCATAAGTAAGTAAAGTAAAGTAGATTCGACAGGAAAGGTTCCAGGTAATCTAAACGAGATGCGTCCAACTCTATCTCAGAGTTGGATACGATTGAACTATCAATAATTTAACTAATTGGGTCTGGTCCCCACATACCCCTCCACTTGGACTGACGCTTACTTTCGGAGACGCTTGAGCTTCTTTCCATCCTTTAGGGGGGTACGAAGTCGTTTGGCCGTGCTATGCCAAGCAAAGTGTCCCACTTTGCTACAACGATAGCATGTTGTGCTTGGATCTGGAGAAGGAGCGTTGTTGATGGTTATTTTGAAGATTCCCTTGGTGGTTGGATTAGGGTCGTTGGTCCTCCAGAAAGGGTCATCCATAGGAATGAGTTGAGGGAGAATTTCAGCAAAACAAAAGAGGTCATTTAGGGTGGCAGGAGTAGGGTTCATCACTTCCGTCACGGAAGGATGAAGACCGAGCAAGACTTTTGCTAATAATTGACTTTCGGGAATGACGGTTCTCCCGTCTTCCTTACTCATACCGTTGTCTACTCTCCACGCAAATGCTTGTAGGTGTTCCCCAGGACGCTGCTCGTATACTGTTTTTGAGGTCATTGCTGGGTCAACACAAACCATAATAAGGAAAAATACTAAATTAATGTACTAAATCCAGGAGAATTCTCTCGTCCTGTATGGCGTACTTCGTAGTTTAAATAATAATAATTCTAGGAGGTATAACTAATAATAGGCAGGAATAATTATGATGTATTACAATGTAAGGAATTATTATTACCCGCAAGAGTTGTAATGAAAAAGGTTTACAAAATGATGTACTTATTGGTACTTTTAATAAGCGTAGTTGACGGAGAATCCTTGACAGAGGAGTTGGATTTTATTACTGACTAAAGATTAAGATTTATTACCCGGACGAGGTCTTAACTTATATCTTGGACTTTGAATGGGACTTGGTATGAGATTTTCTTCACTAGAATGCAAATCAGATGTACAATCTCCACTATCTGGAGTATTATCTGGTTGATTAATGAAGGAATCTGATAACAAGTTTGGACGGTCGAAATAGGGTTTAAGGTTCTTTATGTTATGAACTTCCAGTTTGGAATCTGGAGAAAGATGTTGGATTTGATAAGTGACTGGGGATAAAAGTTTAATGATTTTAAAAGGACCAGTCCACCTAACAGCCAATTTCTTTGAAAATTTCTTAGACTTTTTCGATAAGTGATGTGTCCTCAACAGAACCATGTCACCTATAGAAAAAGAAATGAATTTATGTCTTTTATTGTAATGCTTTTGTTGCTCACCCTGAGCTTTTAGCATGTTTGATTTTACTTGGGCAAAAACGGAGGATAATTTTTCAATTAACTGAGTTTTGTACTCGACTCTTGAATGAAAATCAGAAGAATTTTCAGAAAAAGTTTGGTCAAACGGTAGCATAATCTCTCTTCCGAAGTTGAGATACGCAGGGCTGAAACCTGTCGTATCGCTTACCGCCGTACGAAGTGCTAATGCAGCTTCCGGTAAGAACTCATCCCACTTGTTATGTTTTGAAGAAACATATGAAGATAGGATGGCTCTCAAGTTTCTATTAACTCTTTCTGTAATGTTACACTGTGGGTGATAAGTAGTAGTAACCTTATGATTGACCCCCCATGATTTGAAAAGGTTTTTCATAATATTACCCTTGAAATTCGTAGCATTGTCTGTCAACATATGCTTCGGAGCTCCCCAGCGACAAAAAATTTCCCTTTCTACTATTCGAGAGATGAGTGGAGCTGTAGCATTTCGTAGCGGAAATAGCTCAACCCACTTTGTAAAGTGATCTACTATTACGAGTAAATGCTCATTTTGTCGTGCTGTTTTTGGTAACGGTCCCATCATGTCCATTGCAAGTAAGTCCCAAGGGCCCATGGAACTAACTGATTGCAATTGGCCATGTGGTTTCATAGTAGGATTTTTTACAGATTGACATATAGGACAGGATTTTACATATTTAAAAATATCTTCTTGTAAGCCGAACCAAAAAACACGACGTGTGAGTCTGGCTACGGTCTTACGGTATCCCATATGACCTGCGAT
>JAQFZX010001872.1:0-24386 GCA_034682405.1 Hydroisotoma schaefferi | reverse complement strand
CAAAACTTATCACGTTCAAGTGGCATTAATTGGCCCATCTTAACTTGCATACAAAGAGGAAGTTCAACTATAGTAAACGAGTAAATTTATAAACTCTAAGCATGATTCTACGCATACCCATGATTTAATAGCTTGCAGACGAGTTGTATAGTAGAATAGTTGATGACTTAATTTCTTATTTCAACAACTTTTTGCATTTGTAAGTGTAATTTGTAAATTAAATGCATAGAATTAAAAGCATTACAAAGTGTTAAGTGTGTTGTAAGATGAAAATACGGTGCAAAGGAAATAGGAAGCCTCACCCAGCAAAAAACATCATAAAGAACCACGAGAACACCATCGTGAATGTCAAAAGTGATTCTTCAGTGTGGATATCTCCATTTAGCCGAAAAGGGATGCATGATAGGATGAGTAGATTTGCAAACAGGAATAGAAGTTTGGGTGGAGCATGAGGCTGAAATTTATTGCGTGCAATTTTTATTTTTTTGAAACTTTTTTACTTCTAAAAAATACCAAAGAGCAGAAAAATGACTAAGTAATCATGCCAGGGAAGTGTTAAAGGGGAATTATTTAGGGGGAGGGGGACTAGTATCAAAGGGGAATTATTTAGGGGGAGGGGGACTAGTATCAAAGGGGAATTATACAAGGGGATTTACAGCAGAAGGACCAATGCATGAATTATTTTACCAGATGTTAATAAATGGAGAAGTGTTCTAAACGGGCAACAATGAAAGGGAAATTATATGCCATGGGGAACTATTTAAAGAGAGTAAATCCTGCAACAGTTTCTCTAACTTACCAACTGTTTAATAAAACTAAACAATCCCTGATTCTTGATCTCTTCCCCTTGCTGAACAATAACGAAACTCAGACACCCCATTACCGTCCCGACTTCAAACCCAATTCTAATAATATCCTGAGCATCCTTCCACTCTAGAAGGTTTCTAGTCCGATCCTTTGGCCGAAGGTAGACTGCAATACTCATGGAAATAAGATGAGAGAAAGCGATGGTAATCCGCTTTAAAAACTGACGCTGAGCGAAAGTCTTCCACTTTTCTTCCAAAAGACGCTGGATAATCCCCCCGTCCAACATGTCCAAATGCTCTTCCTTACTCCCGGCCAGGATCATGAAAAGTGCGGAGTTCCAATCTAAAGCATTTACAATTCTATAAACCTTCTTATTTAACTTTAAAAAAAGCTGAAATCTTTGAGCAGAAAGTTTTGATCCGTACTAGTTTTTCCATCCGGTAGAATAGTATCTAGAGCGTTTAGCGGATAAGCCGAGCAGGTAATGTTACTGTACCTCCAAAACTCTTTACAACTTTGTTCCAACATTTCCTGAAAAACGCTAGCTCGACCTAAGCGACACGCTAAGGTCAGCGGGGTCAGCCCTTGGTTGTTCATTACATCGTTACTTGCACAAGTCTTGGGATGTCTCAGGGCGTAGCCGTACATACCCTAAATACATTCATCTCAATTTTTAGCCTTTTAAAAATTAATTTAAAAACTCCAAACATTCTGTGTCTTTACAGTGAGATTGTAAGGAAATGCATTCTTTTAACTGCAAATGCCAGGTTAAGTTTCCGACTACCGTAATTCCCTGACAAAAGACCGCGGCTTATGTATGCAAGATGATGTTTTAAAGCGTATTTAACATGGGTGAAGCACCCCCTGTTTAATATGCGAAGGGTAGTTGCGGCTTAATTAACGTGGGCGGCCTATTGTCAGGTAACTACGGTAAAATAGCCAGAAAGGGATAGTTGGAGTGAGTTTGCAGTCATAAAGTGACACGTAGTAAACTCGTTTATTACAAATTTTGAACGATTCGTTACCTGCAGTTAGCCTACGGTTTGTAAGTTTGTAAGCTAAAATACGGACTTTTATTGCAGTAAAACCTCCAGACACTCACTAATTGATCTGTAACAACAACCATGTGAAGAATAGCATTCCCAAACGAGTCCTGCCTATCCGGGTCCGCGTCGTGATCCAGCAAAAGATTATAAACCGTTTCATTATTACAGCAAGCAGCCCATGCCAGCGGATACTCTCCAAGATACGCTAGACCTTCGTAGTCTGAGGATTTTAACGGTGGTATCCTCTGCTGGTCTCTTGGGAGGAAGAAACTTCCTGAAAATGTTAATTTACATTTTTCAAACTCTATATTTTTAAAATGACTACCTACTTTATTAAATGAACTGTACAAAGTACCTAAAGCCCTTTGTTCAATCATCGCACCAGATTCCACCAAAAGGTGAACCATACCGTTGTTATTATATGCGATTGCCAAATGGAGGGCTGAAGCACCTGAAATGCATGCGTATTTTTTGGTCACTTATCCCACATAAAAAGCTTTACGTAGAAATACAGAAACCTCAAATATAAATTGAAGTTTTATTCTTATTTACTTGGAGTAATTTGCACTTTTACTACAGAATAATTTACCAAGGTACTCCTCCCCCTCGACAACATCTACGGCAAGTTTTGGATAACACTTTAACAGGATTCTAGCCAGTTTGGTGTGTAACCGAGTGTCGCAAATTATCAGAAGGTGTAACAAAGTTTCCCCAAGTGAGCCCCGATATTGCATTTGCCAACAGGCATGATGATCCTCCCACTTTCCCAAAGGATCAAAGCTACTTGAAGGTTCTACTGGGATTATAACCTGTAAAGTTACACAGGGGTATTAGCTTTATAAATATGAAGAAAAGCTTAGAGAAATATCCGAAGGTTTAGAATAAGCTATTTGTTTCAAAGAATCTCTTCTAGTATTTACATGTTTAATATTTCGAAACTTCCATCGAAGATACTCTGTCCTGCTGACCAACTGCCCCTTTCCATCCTTGTACATCAAGATCCCAAACTGCTCACGGACAAGCTTCTCAACCTCCTTGGCCCCACCCACATTATAAGCGTCGATCAGTTCCCCTCCCTTCTTGTAATTCGCCAACTTGTACAACAAGCAGTCGTCATCATTGGATGACTTTAAAATATATAAAAAGCATGCGAAATAAATATCCATGAAGCTATAAAATAGTGTTTTTGATTCCAAATGGAAAAAAATCTGAAATTCTTGTCCACATTTTTTTAAGACAACTCAAATTCTTTACTTGAGAAATAACCCGATCCAAAACTGACCCTGGGTTGATTGTATGACCTCCAAAGAGATTTCCCATTCTAAATACTTAAATTCAACTGAATTACTTCGCTCTTTATTAATTACAAATAGTTACATTGTATTTCATTGATTTCTCAACATTAAAAACTTTTAGTACTACTTTTTCTACACCTTGAAAGGGGCTACAATTTATTTCCCTGCGTAGTTTCTTTACCAAATGAAATCATCGTCATCAAGTTTTATCAATACAATTTCCCATCAATCCGTTCGAGTAACTTGGCTTCTTCTACCTCCACCTTAGTTTTGAACCTGTCCCTTTTGCAAACATTGTTCTTACACGGAAAAAGACAAGCTATACAACATAAGAATCTTGCAAATATTTACTTTGGGCATTTCTTAATAGAAACAGTCACAGTAAGTACAAAGGAAAAACATGTAGTTGATGAACTAAACCTTTCCGGAAGACTAGCAGCTTTATGTTTGTACTTTTTTGTAACGCTATAACCCTAAATCGTATGAGAATAAAGAGTTATTTAAAAAGAACATTTGCAGAAATCTGATGATAAGCAACCAACCTAGAAAATGTATGGTAATTCACTCTCAAAAACATGTCAAGATTTATTAGTGTTTCCGGAAACTTTGGTATAACAAATCTACGAACTTAAAACAATAAATAAATATCTGCATAGAAAAATTTCATGACTTAAAGTGCTTCTTCGTTTACAGTGAAATTAACCCATATATTACCTACCCAATAGAAAAACTATTTACAGTTTTGTACTCTAAAAGAGTTTCCACTTCTGGTAGACATTTTGAAATTTCATATTAAAATCAGTTATTAAGTTACATCTTGTTTCGTATCTTTATGCTCATAGTTCTAGTGTAGCATATTTCAGTTTCGCCGATTGTTTAAAACATATAGCTACTTGCTACTTAAGCTTCAGAGAATTCATTTTCCATTAGCAGTGTCACACTTTTGTAAACTTATTGTATTGTAAATGCCAGGTACCAAAATTACATGTACTCTTTTTCCTTACAACTTTCAGGTTATTCACTCTAGGTTATCTGCCAGTTGCATTAGCTTTTAGCATCATATCATAATTTAAGTTCAAGTGCAATCCTACCTAATGGTCAATATCTTATTAAAATGGTCCTTGTCTAAAATAAAGAAATCTTCCGCGTGGTTAAATGACACTCTCTTTCTTACACACAATGATAAATGTAAATGACCCAAAGAAATCTCATCTCATCTCAGGTTTCATTAAACTATTTATTATTTTACTTAATATTATTACAACGCACACTACTACACCCAATAATAATACTGCAACTACTACAGGCCTATGTATGATACTATCTAACTCAAAAATAAAAGTAAATGAACAACAAAATAACCAAAAAAACTGAGACACATTAGTTAAAACATATTTTTTTTATTCTCTTAAGAAAAAAACACTTTCACTTTCTCAAAAATATCTCAATGACTCTATCCATTTAAGGTGATATATTTTGGCATACATGAAGAATTTTGGTAAATAAATAAATTACTTCCGTCAACTAGAAACAACTCCGAAAGCCAATCCACATTTTTCATACATTTTTCAACTAAAGTATTTCTCAGAATTCTAAGACTTTGTTGGACACATTTTAGGATAACGTTTGACAATTTCCCTTACTAAGGCTTACGATATACCGATAAGAATAAAAACTTTTTGCAATCCCTTGTAAAAAGATCAATATCCATCCATCCAAGAATCCGGGTCTACTTCCGGGTTTTTCCAAACACCCATCAAGTTTGCGGCATGTGGGATGTAATTATCCTTAATATTTTTATACCCTTCTTTAGCCTGTTCGTTGACAATTTCCACGAATGACTTGGCCATCGAGGACATTCCAGACCGGAGGTACTTCATTCCTGTCCCGATTCTCCTAGAGATCCTTGGGGGACTTAAGTAATACCTCATGCCCCAAATGCCCATTCGTCTACGACGTCGACGCCTGATTGGCCTTTGTATGTCCTCAACCTCAATCTCTGCCTTATCTTTAGCCTTATCACTCACTGCCATAAACATCTCCCTCATTGTATTAAATGCTTGTACGGCTCCAATTGTGCTTATCAGACCACCGGTGGATTCTGCCTTTTCGGCATCGAAGGGCTCATCATTAACAGTGTCTATTGTTATACTTGGGAGCGACTTTAAGGCCGGCGTTGACCCGGCTTCTTGGAGGACTGTGATAATAAGCAGCGTTGTGACAATCAGGGTTGTCCATCCTGGTCCCCGCATTGTGACTGATCTTTTCGGAGTACTTTGTTCAAAATTTTTAGATTTAAACTTCAAAATAACTTTATTTAGCCAACTTTTAGTATCGTTTTCTGTAATATAAGTACTCTTAGCACTGAAAATAGGGATATTTAAGGCCCGTTCCGCATGAATAGCTTAGTAGAAATGAATACGTCAAGTATTAAATAACAGTCGTCGAGTAATAATGTAAGTCGTAAGCAGTTGCAGTTGCAGTTAGTCCTGAAGATAGACTGCAAAATCGAAAGCTAGTTTGTTTTTGTTGTTAAGTTATTGCTGCAGGCATTTTTATCATCAAAAAGTTAAATGCATTCATAACCGGTTCTCTGTGAAAAATCGCGTACCTTATTAACTTACTTGTGGCTAAAAGGAAGACGTAGACTTTAATGGGAACTAACGAATCCTAATTTATACAGCAGAATGCTAATACTATTTCCTTCCGCAATGGTTCATGTAAAAGTACCTACACGAGTTTTGGATCCTTACTAAAAAAGAGCTAAAGAGTTTCAGATAGTATGTCAAAAACCATTCTCACGAGCCTTTGTAAAGTTGTGTATACAATTAAGATTCAATGATTACAGGGCAACGTATTTTCTATAAGCCTTTTTTATACGAAGTTTTGGACCTTCTTCGTCAGTTAAAAAGCAGTTAGTTTTATTATGAACTTTTTCTGTATTTAATAAAACGGAACTTATTTTAACTATTACATTAGATTTATGGTTATATGGTTTTGTGGGTTTAGTAAACTATAGCTAAACCCGTAAATTAATAGTTCCAAATATTTATATTGCCCTTCTATCATGAAACCGTAATTAGTTGCAAAACGCTAATTAATTGTCAGTTTATAACACAGATTTACAGTGCGCATATTTAATGTGATATGATATGATTTTAGTAAAGTTCCTTTGTACTTTTGTATTCGTATGTTAGGTCTATAATATTATTATTAATTTCGCTACAAATCGACTTGAAATCTACTTTCCTTCCATGCTACTCAAATTGAAACCACAAGTATAACTTTGGTCGTTGCGAATAATGCTCCGAATTGTCAATCTTCATTATCCTATAAATAAAAACTTTTAACGTCAAAATTTGAACAATTACTTCTTGCAACCAATTTATTTTAATGAGTTAAAAAAAAGTAAACCAAAACAAAATCTCACAAAATAAATAATTCACTACTACTACAGTTAACAGTAACAGTATTTATTTATCTTTGTTACAATTTCCCGACTTAAAAACCAGATCAGTTCTAGATTCTCTATCCCACAAAAAAACTGCTCCAGGGGGCCAATTATCCTCACGAACTTTGACCTCTCCATCATTCCCAACGAAGGGATCCAAGGGGGGCCCTCCCGTTCTAAAGTAATATATTCGGTGATAAGGAATGTCTCCGTTTGTAGGGTCAAACTCTTCATAAGGCAATTCACACATTCCCAAGAACCTGTCCTTGTATCCTATGTAAACACCCGAAATGTCTATAGGGTCCTGCTCATTTGCTAAATCTACTTCAGAATTATTATCCCCGGAAACTCTAGCATTTATTTTTGTATTGATGCTTCCTCCATCCCATTTCAAACGGTCATAAACGTCTTTGGAGGTTCGGAGCTTGGGCTTCTTTTCGTACGGATTTATAGATTTGAAAACTCCTTTTTTAGAGAATCCAGAACTTCGTCGGGGTTTTATTTCATGGCTTTCCAACTCTTCTTCGGTACAATCACAATCTCCTGTTGTTGTATCTTCAAGGGGCAAGACTTTACAGTCACAGTCTTCATCAGTATTAGTAGTAGAAGTACAAATGCTGCATCCTTCTGTAGCATCAGGTTTCATAGTATGAACCTCAGTTTGACTCAATTGAGAAGCTTCGGTAACTTCCAGTTCTGAAATTTTTTATTCTTACGTAACAAGGGAACGCATTTTACCGCAGAAGAATATGAGTTCTTCGTATGCGGATAGACCCAGAGATTAACTGACTGTATCGTGGTATAAGCTAACCTGTTACTTCTGACATTGAAGCTGTTAAAGGCTTTGCCAAATCTTGACCCGGGTCATCCATTATTTTGAGACTTAGAATATCTCTCTAATCTTTGATAATATTCCGATATTGATGTATTCGTTTTTTCTGCAAAATATATTTCAGGTACTCTACTGATAACCTACAGTTTTACTGTCTATTATCTCTTTCTAAATCTGTGCTTTATTCAGTCCACTAAAAAATCCAGCTAGAAGCTTAAACCTTGGGTCAAATTGTCTATAGAAAATAAATATTTTCCTTGAGACTCGGTCGAGATTTAATATTCTGTTAACGAACAGAAAGCGCCCTAAAAACTGCATAAAAGTTCAGGTGTTTGGATGATGAGCTCTTTACTATTGATTACTCTTGCTTTTTGTATTCGTGCAAATATTCTACTACTGCCCTTCCAGGCTATGCACTACGTATGACAAACTCACATTACCTGCAACTCAGTTAAATACGGGAAGACCGATGTATGAGCTGTGCCTACGTTTAAGCCATAGACAAAGTATCACCGTTTAAGCAGCAAGACCACGATAGATAAAATATAATTATACTGTAAGTTTGTATACTAGAGCATCAGCATATCGCGAACTGAATAACTAAATGGGAAACGTTTATTATCACGAAAGAAGAGTTAAAAAACGCAACGTTCCATCCTGCATACCTAGCTAATCTTTCTTGCGTTTTTTGGTTAATATTAGTCATTCTTTGGCTGGAAGGTTTACATAGTAAAGGCTGAATGACGTGAGCTGGATTTGTACAAACTATGAGTATTGCACTCTGTATATAGATTAAATCAGTTCCAATGAAAATGCGACATAATTACTTTGAGAGAAGTTTTTCCATACCTTATAACTTCAGTTTTATGCGTATTTGGTTATCTTACCGAGTGTGCATATCGATTGCCTTGATCTTTACTATTGTAACTTAATAAAACTAATAGTCTCTATTTATTTATTTTTTAATATTTTGATAAATACAAACGTATTAAATTCACAATGCATATGTCAAGCAGCAAAGCATAGGTTATTCTACAGTCTACACTTACATTTATTGAAAGAGTAGTAGTAACAGTAGTAGTGGTAGTGTAGTAGATTAGATAAAAAAAATCATGAAATGTTTAAATCTCGGTATCTGAGTTTCCTTCATTTGGTCCGGAAATAGTCAAGAAGTTGTTTCTGGACCGGCTAAAAAATTGTAAAATGTTTCATATAAAATCAATTTTTGATTCTCCTAATCTTTTAGCTTCTCTAGCATTTAAAAGAACGTTATTTCAATTTTAATACTTGTCCCACAGAAGCCATAAAAAAAACTATTAAAGACAATATCCCTCCCGTATTTAAACTTATCCTCAGAATAAAAATTCCCCCTGGGGAAACTCCCTAGTGAAAACATATCTTGATAAAAATCCTTACACATTGTCATCACTAAATCCCGTCCTTCGATAAACCTCTTCTTCATCTTCTTCAAATCCCTGGTTATAATTCCCATTCCCTTCATCAAAAGTTATCTCCTGTTGTTGAAACTTTAGCAAAGCATTAGAAGTGGTTCTAGGCTCATAATAGCTTCCCGTAGTAGTAGTAGTAGCATTTCCTCCTGCAGCACCTGAACTCAGGGTCAATGGGCCTTCTAACCCTCCACTTGGCTTGCTATACCCTTCTTCCAAATACTTGGAATCGTCATTCCGCTTTGTAATTTTTGCTATCACGCTATAAATTGGATTATTCCTGTCAAAAAATGATTTTTCAATTCCAGCAGGATCCTCTTCTTGAGCCAGATCTCCTGAAACTCTCTCTCTAAATTATGGAACAAATAGAAAGATACACAAAATATAATAGGAAGCTGTTACAAAAATGCAAAACAAAATGCAGCCTTTTATTTCTATACCACTGCCACTAACATTCTACGGAAAAAGTTGCAAAGGCAAACTTAAATTAAACCATTCCAAAAAGCACCTACACTCCTGGCTTTACAAGTCTAATTAGTTTTTATGAATTAGAATTATGGATAAAGTTCCTGAAAATTTTGATTTTAACATGAAGAATACTTCCGAAAAGGTTCGGAAACGTTATCTAACAGAGTACATGTTTTTTATGAGTTATTTTAACGCTACTTTTGTTTAAAATGTTGTTATATTGTTTAAATTGTCACATAGATGTTTGATTTTCTTTGAATTTTGTAAATTGTTAAAGACCATATTTCCGAACAATCTATTCTTCTTCGTTTCTTTCCATACAAAAAACTAAAAACAAATACAGTATGCTAATTCATGCGAATCCCCTGTTTTTTTAATAAACCTTTCTTGGTTTCTCCTGCTTTCAATTGAGGAAATACAAAATTATAATTAGAAGCGAATAAATTAGCCACAACTTAGCTAACTCAACTTACCTCTGATAGTTGGGCTCATGGGAGCTAGTGAACCAAGCTAAAACCATTAGGATAGATAGCACAAAAATGAGTCCCAACATTGAGGCAATCCATACCCAAGTATTCAAATCCCCAAGGGGTTCAGGGGGGTCGTAGGGACAGTAACCTCTGACCTCCAACGCATTCCTATTCTTAGTCCACATATCTTCCAATCTACTCTGCGGCATTAGATAAGCACCCCCTTCTTCTGTACGGGTTATGGCGAATTTAACCTCTACACAGGTTTCGTACACTTCCCAAATAGGATCACAGTAATGTAGACCATCTTCTCCGGGGATGTTTATGTCCTCTTTCCTGTATTTAGATAAGCAAGTAGGACCAAGAAATGTTTGACAACTTTTGACAAGATTATATCAAACATTTTGATGGATTTTCTAAGGGAATTGTTCGTTCATGATCCATGCTTCAAATTCATGTTGATTCATTATTCAAAAAGGTTCATGATTTCTTACTCAAAATCCCTAGTTAAATATTCCCCACACCCGGAAGTTTCATTGCAGTATTTTGAAGCTATCTCAGCCACAACTACCTTAAACTTGTCCTTATCTTCTAGGAACTGGCAAAAAAAATGCACAAATAAATCCTGATATTTACATCACACTCAAGTCATACAAAGGAACAGTACATTCTGTACTTAAAGCCTTAAAGTAAAATAAATAAAATTTAGGGCAGGAAATACTTTTGAGCTAACTTCAGTACCTTATTTGGTTCAGTGCATGACAAAAACTTGGAAATGTAGACAGGATTTTCAGGCTGGGAGGTTACAGTTTGTTCAGTAGTTGTTGTTGAGGGTGGAGCCCTTAGATCATCTGAAATGTATATCTTTTTAATTATTATAAAGTATAATGAATTTACTAAGTTCATTAAAAATAACAATAGAAGTTATCAATTTTGCAGATAAAACTAGAAAGTTGCAAAGCCAATTTTTGGTTTTGAAGGCTCAAATCTTTCTAATTGAAGAATATAGATAGATTGTATTCTGTTGACTGATTTTGGTAAACGTAGGATTTGATGGTACCTCACCTAAGTCCTTCACGGTGATATTAAATCCCCTATAAAGATAAGGTTCCAGTTCCCCATCCCCCTCCGGACCACTCCCACTCGTTCTTGGGGATTCCGCATGAAAGTAAATGAATGTTCCTAACTGAGCCAAAACCTCAACAGTCTTATTAGCCCTCCAGGATAGTAAGACCCCTTGACTAGTTATAATTGAATCGGAAAGGAACCCCGGGGCTGAAGTGGAGCCATTAAACTCCAAAAAATCATCCTCAAAGGTCAAAGGTTGATCAGAAATAAGTAAAAAGTCCCCCTTTTGTCCATCAAGCTCGAAGTAATTTAAATCCAGGTGGATGCTGTGATTAAACCTCCAGATTACATCTAGACTTCCAACCTGCTTCGGGTAGTTAAACTCGGAGGATAGGAGCGTTGTAGTGTAATCGGGTAGGAGGAATTGTCCCTTTGCAAAGTGGGGATAGTTATTTAGGAAATATAGGGAGAAAATTAGCATGGGAAGTTTTGGAATTCGTTTCATTTTATAGAGCTTAGCTTTATCGCTTGCTATTTAAAATAAATGGAGTAATAAAGTAGGAACGTTTCGAATAAGTAAAAATAAGTTTAGCAAGTTAAGCTTTGGGTGGTTTTTTAAAAATAATTGCCACTCAGTCAGCCACTTTCCTGTTGAATCTGAATATCTATTTAATTAATGCAAACAAACACATCTTATCGGTTCTTATCATTTTCTGTCATTTCATTCGCAAATCTGAGTTTGGTTACGTCAACAATCCTTGGATCCTTCCATACGTAGATATACCTTACTTTACTATTTGCTACTTCTGTGGAATCAATCAAATTCATTGTAGCAGTATAATTAAGTTCCAATGCTTTTGATAACGGTAAAATACTATCTATAAATCACATAGAAAAAAAAATGGAAAAAATAAATTACTATTGAGCAAAAAGTCATGCAACTTAATTAAATTATACTAGTCGCTATAAAAAACTACGCTTAATTGCAAATCATTCTATTTATACTAAAATTATGGTCAAATAATAAATTTCTTCTATAACGGCATATTGTTATAAAACCCTTTTCAAAAGTTAGCTAAATTGCAATAAGAGAATTGATAGATGTAAAGATTTATGCAGCGTACTGTTCAAAACTATACCCATAAGTGCATAAGTACTAAATGCATCTACCTAGAAATAAAACGCTTGCTTCAATCCATTTACAATATTAAAATAGTATAGACATAAACAGTACAGCAAAACACTATAACACAGAGCATGAAATGGATACATTTGATGAGCTTGAGCCAAAGAAAACGCTTGAAACTTTTGTTGTATAAAAATAATATCGTCATAGCATCATCATCCTTTGTCGTCGATCGAAATAAAATTAAAAGCTCATGAAAATGTTCTAAATTCCTACATTTCCTACTGGTAGTCCTTGCTAAAGATAAGCTTTTATTCAAGGTTGTCTACTAAAATTACAAATCCCAGGAAAGAAATGGCCTCAACTGGAAATGGAATGGAAATAAATGCGCCCAGGAAAGGGAAGCCATGGCCCAGTGTCCAGCTAGAAGAGGCAGCAATAACCCCCAAGGACTTTGTCCCAGTTCCAATAACCGAAGAGGTTCTTCATATAATCGAAGAATCCTCCACATCCGAAACATCTTCCGACGATGAATTCGTCAGCCCTTCTGAAGGGGAATTTGTACAAGAATCCGCTTCTCTGGAACGAGATGTCACTAATAGGGAGACCTTTGGCACTTGGAATAGTAATTACAATATTTATAATGCAATCAACCGTAAAGCCCAAAATGCAGCCCGGGGTACTAAATATTCAGTTCAATCGCCGGGTCTAAAGGGTGTTAATAAGGTTTCTATTTAAAAGGACGGCTATTAAAGGGGGATGTAATTCGGGTTTAAGTTTTACTGGATTTGAAACCGTAATTTGCAGGACCCTTCGACTTTACACTAACATGCAGCGGGTACATTATCGGGTTCTATAACTTCTTCCGGTTTCCCCATCTCTGCTACAAGTATGGAGTCTGTAAGAAACTTTTTTGGACCCTTTCTTTCCTCAAGTTTTTACAAAGCTCTCTAAAAATCTAACGTTTTTCCAACATTTTTAGTTACATTTGTGATTCCATACGCAGTCCTCCTGCTGTTTGTCGGAGGTCCCTTACTCTTTATGGAGTTTACAATAGGCCAATACCATGGGGTTGGCCCGGTCACAGCCTTTAAACACTTGGCTCCGGTGCTCACGGGTAAATTTTAAAATGCATACCAGAATTTCGAAACAATGTACAGAATTGCGGATTAATAAATGGATATTCTACAGGAGTTAGCTACGTTTTAGCATGGAACTCCTTCCTAAATGTTTGGATGTATGGTTCCCTATTAACCTGGGTAAGGGCCTACTCAGGGGACTCCCTTAGTTGTCTTAAGGGTTGGATCGGATGCGCCGAAGAGCATTATTTTAATACTCCCTTTTGCTGGACCGGTAATTAATTCTTCTATGCTTTTTGGTTCCATGTATTTCCTAAAACGTTAATTGAACCAATCTTTATAGGAAACTTGGACGATTGCTGCAACGACTTTTTCCGCAATTACACAGACAAAGACACCCTATCCCGATGTCCCAACAGAACACACAGTCTCCGAAGTGTCCAAGACGGTACAATTCAAGGCCAGAAGTCTCCAACACATCACGGGAAACCTCTACCCCTACCCCATCTCGCTAACCTGGAATCCATGTGGTATAACTATGAATGCATCCCAGTCTACTATTTCTGTCAATTATTCGGCTGGACGCAGATTCCGGGTAGGAGATCCTGCCTAGATGCCGATAACCGGACAGTTCATCCGGTTTATGAGCGACGGATTCATGCAGCTTATGAATACTTTTAGTAAATCCCAAAAAAACTCAGCTTATCGACTGCTTAGCTTCCTTATTTGTTATATTAAAAACCCTTCGCAATCTTTCCATTACAGCGGCTACGTTCTAGGCGTCCGAAAAGTCATGGCATCCTCAAATTTTTCTCAGAAAACGTTAGACAAAATGTGTACAAAGTTCCGAGGTACTTCTTGTTCCAAAATAGAAAAGAAGGACCTCAAATTTTTCACCAAGCTCAAAAAAACGTTGGCTTATAATTCTGAATACATTCTAAACGCTTGGAGCCCAGCCGCTCAGGGTCTTCAGCCTGACCCTGCCAGCTCAAGTTATATTCAAATGCCGACCTTCCTCTTCACAACCTGTTTACTCATGTGCCTCTTCCTCTTTGACAACTTGCTGAGCGTCTCAATTTTAAATTACTTCTTGAACGTAGTTCCCTTCATCATTTTAATCTATGTCACTGCTAAATGTAAGCTTTTTCATGGCCTTTGTCTAAATAATATCATCAAATTGTTTGAATTAAATGGCTAATTAATTGCTAAAAAAACTCCCAGCGACTGAGTTTAACTCGGCTAGGGAAGGGATCCGGGAGTTTTTCAACCCGAGGGATCTGAAGGGCCTGCTCAACTTGGACTTATGGATCGAGGCCCTTATCACGGTCATTGTGACCACTGGAGTAGGAACGGGAGCTTTGATTAATCTCGCGAGCTTTAATAAGTTTCGGCATAGCTTTACCTTGTAAGAATTGAATTCCACATCAAAATGACTTGCAATTGAGATTATGCTAATTGCAAATAGATTGTTATCCCATCTATTGAAAGTTGATGTATCCATTGCAGTGACATAGTCTTTGTGCTCGTGCTGACCCTGTTGACCTCGCTTCTAGCTACCCTAATATGTTTCTGTACAATTGGTCACTACCAACGGGAATACGGGGTCACATCCGACTTCCAGGACTTTATAAAATCCGACATGGCATTTTCTAGTGTCCAATTCGGCTTCATAGTCCATAGTTTACTATTTTCCCTCCTGGAGGGTCAAGATGTGACCGTTCTGCTGTACTTTTTTATGCTTTCCTCCTTCCCCACTGATACTGCCGTATGTATTATATGCTTATCATAGACAGTTTCGAATCCGGAAGAAACTGTTTACCTAAATTTGTCATGTTTGATGCTTTTTTTTAGATCCGTCTCGCCCAAAACATCTTGGATACTACCATGTACGTCCTTCCCAGACTGAGATTTCACTCGACGATGACGCTTATCGGAGTTCTGAGCTTTTACCTTTTGACCATTCTTCCCGTAATGAGAAATGGGGGGATTGTTCTCTACGTGGAATGTGAATTCCTTAGCATGCGAATAGCTTATCTTTTGATTAATCTTATCCAAGTTAGAATTACAACTTACAACAAGAATATGCCAATAATTGTAGCAATAATAGCTCAATTTATAAAAAGTATCTTGGTAAATCCCCAGGTTGTCTCCGTTGGCTGGGTTTACGGAGGTTATAAGCTTGTTGAAAATGCCCAGGAGTTGAAGGTAGTTGGGAATCGAATATACATGAAAATGCTTCAGATTACTATACAGTTTTTTATTCCTATGATTCTGATGGTGAGTTGAAAACCAATTGAAATTCATATTTAATGTGGAAGTTATGGTAAACCCAGTTTGAGATTAAGATATAAATTATGGTCCAGGCTGCTCTAATACATAATGTAATGAGTCAATGGCCAGAGAGGATCGACAGTATTCATTCTAACCTCCTTAAGAAGAATTTGTATACTACTATATTTGGATGGCTTTTTTCCCTCGTGCCTATCATAATGTTGGCCTTATCTGTTCTTAAACAGTTGGCTTCTTATCCCCAGGTAAGTATTTAAATGGGAATATTAGACAACTTTATCAAGGTTTTTATGGGCTTTAGATCAGTTTGGGATATAGCAGTTTCGTCTAGTGGTACCAAATTCTGAGTTGAACTTGATTAATTGGGGGATTTACTAACAATATGCTATGCTAGCTTTAGCGTAGTTCTCCGTTCCATGCCATCCCTTTTTGTTGGAATTTATCATCCATACCAAATGTTGCGTTTTATGATTGCTCCTTAGAGTAAATGGAATACCCTGTGGGTCTCCCAGTCAAACATTCGTCGCGTTATATCCAAACAAATAAGAAAATCCAAAGTGGAACCCCAGGAAGATGATCCCCCCAGTCGTAGGCGTTCATCCAATAAATCTAACACGCCTAAACGTTCCATAAATTTTAGCCGCAAGTCCAACACAGGATCAGTAAACCTGATCGTCCCGGAAGGTAATGTTTCTAAAAAAGGCGAAACTGATTTCAAAATCTCTCGACGGATCGCAAGCGGAAGTAAATTGAGGAGAAGTGGAGAAAAGACCCAAGGAGATCCTGACAATCTTTCCATAAATAGTAGCGAACTTGAGGAGCTCAGATCTTATGTTTTGTGGCATGAAATCGTCTCCTATTTCGAAGATTGGCCGGAACGAATAGACGAATCGGAAATGGAGAGCGAAGGCTCTAGTGACTCCTCCGAAGGGGAACCTCACTTTCAACCCGAACACGAAAGACGTGCTTGGAGTAGGGAGTCTTATTTTCAGTAAAGAATTTTAAATCCTATTTAACTCAACTCCTGTTCATTTTAAGACGCTTTTAATAGGGTTATTTGGATGTAAAAATAATAATTCATGTTTATGAACCTGTTTTTAGAAGATTATTAAATAAATTAAATGCTTTAGTAGTAGGATTAAAAATTCCCTAACCGACCGATGTTATCATTGCAGCTACTCCTTGCTAGGTAAAGGAAAAGTCTCAATTCATGAAATAATAAAGTAAAAATAACAAAACGTAGAATTGTAAACTGCATACGATTTAGCAGAACTAACTACTGCTACTTTGTTAGGAATTCTAAAAGAAAGCACAACATACTTTCACTAGTTGGACTACTTCCAACTGAGTCTGTTGGAAGTAGTCCAACTATACTTTCACAAGGCTACTTTTGAGTATTTCAAATTTTTTTTGAGCATATCTTTCAGTTTTACAAATTAATATAGTTAGCATAAAACATTTCCAATAACATACAAGGAATCATCATTCTTCAGATACTACCGAATCAGCATTCTTCAGAACAAAATTCTGCTATAAGCTGCGGTATATGGTCTAGGATTCAGGGTACTAGTTAGAAAATGCAATTGAACAAAATCTTTTTTAAATATTCAATAAAATAAAATAACGCACAGTTTTTATAGACATCGATCACCTACTTTTAATTTAACAGGTAGACCAAATAACTGAAAATGAACCTGCACGATACAAAAATGTTTAAAGACATGTTTTAACAGCTAAACTATTAGCTCTCATGTTTTAACTATTCTGGGTTGAAATATGTAGATCCAGAGCCGATTTTACTTACAGATTTATCTAATATCGTATTTAAAATCGTCGTCGGGAGTCACAGAATGGCGTGTGGCTGTCTTCAAGGTCCCAATTAAAGTTTTGCTTTCTCCGTTAGGCTAGCAAGAAACATGGTCAGACTGCGCCTGTGATTTTTTACATTCTAAATCTGTTAAAATTTCCATAAAGCCCCATTACATCCCATTTTATAATACTGAAGTAATTTAAGTCCAATGAATGGTCAATTTACAACTACAAAACATATTAAACACAGCAAATCCGAAGTTAAAAGTATTATGATTCAATTTAAGTATCGCTCAAAATTTAATAGTAGTTATTCATTTTATTATTTCTCCATTTAGATTATTATAACAATTTTCAATCTACTTCACAATTATGGACTGACAGACTGTTTCAATTTTAATTCAACTTAAATTAAATAAGCTGTATTAATTAGGATATTATGGTTGGTGCTGGTAGTTCTTCAGTGAAGATGAGGCAGTAGACAGACAGTGGACAGGACAACCGTCGTAGACATTAACTAAACTTAAATATATTAATTAAAACATCATACAATCTAGCTTAAAAATGGATTTGTGACTCAGGGTAAGTGAGAATTTCAAGCAAAGCAGATTAGTTAATTTAAAGTAAATGTTTTCTGAAATTTGTTAATTGAATACAGAAAAGGAAACCCTACATTACCCAAAAACCCTTGACATAAGGGGGCTTCCCTGTCTTAGGTCAAAGGTAAAAGAATTAGTGACACTTAGAGAACAAACGCTACAAAGATTATGACATTTTTATCCGTTATATAAATGGGTATATAAATTAAATTCAGGTAGAATATAGGGAATGTGTATTTGTCATATAATTTCTTGAATTAAATTGAACTTTATTTAAAGTCAATGATAAGTAATGTAATGGAGGTCAGAAAAAGGATAAGCTTGAGCTGAAGTATTGGAAGCTGAAGGCAAAGCAAATAATATATTTATCTAGATTTACTACTTAATCAATTGCCAGAAAAAGTTTGATCTAAACCTAAGAGGACTACAGAATCAGTACTAAAGCTTAAGTTTAATTAAACTACAACTAACTAGTAAACTATTAAACCAAAGACTATGCTGGATTCATTCAAGCTGCTGGCACCGAATTGCATTCCGTCATTCTTCTATTTGATTGAACAATTAGTTTACTTAGCCAACTCAATCAAATCTTTGCAGCGATATTCACATAAGACGATCTAAAACAAATAAAAATCACGTTAGTTTTAAAGTATAACTCTACTTTTTTGCCATTTCAAACCAAAAAAGCAGAAGTACTAAATCTACGGTTATCTTGTATTTCCGGTTTAATTCCCCAGGGGACTTTGAACCAAAATTGAAATCTCTCTTATAGTGAAAGGTAGGGCGACTTTAATACACTTGGGGGAATTTAAATGGGAAATACGGTAGTAACATGCTCTTCTTTCTAACTAATAAGAACCGTCTTAACAGTAAAACCCCGTTTAATGTTCAGAATTGTGCTAAAGTTACGAGAATTTTCGGTAATATCAACTATGATTTTCGACCGTCGTAGAATCGTAGGGGGTAAAATTGAGGTCACCCAAAACACAAACTCCAAACCAATTATCCGCATCACCCAAGTGTTACCTTTACCTCTACGGTTGACCCTTGACCTTTAACTTTGGTTAAGACCTTTACTACTGTAGTAGTGCTACTGCTACTTCTTTCTACATCTTTACTTTGGACACTTCTGGCTGTAAATGAATTCATCCTGTTATCAGCATATTGTTACGATTTAAATGTTAACAAGGGCTTCTGGAATGTAAGCTTCTGATGTTGAATTTTTAACTGGAAATCGGGATAAAGTAAACAAAACGGGGGGTTTTCACAGGGTTTAAGATACAAACCTTAAAGATGCTGTTAAAAGGGATATTGCATGAGCTAAACGGAAATCTCTAAACGTAATTTTGCAACCGAACCGGGTTTCTTTTTGTAAAAGTTAAAAACGATATGTTAAAGGTCAAAAAGATACTTTCAAATGTCGAATACTGCAATTCTTAAATATCTTAAATGCATTCCATAAAATATATCATGCCATCCAAATATTTGCTACTCTAACTAAAAAAAGTAATGTTGGGAAATCAGAATTCGCTAAGTAAGTTGTAAATAACGTCTAAAAAGCTGCATCTAATATGTCATACATTAACACTTAGACATTTTACCCTGGAATTTAACTACACTTTCTAATTAACTATGAGAGTTTCCCTATCTCAATCTCAACTACGAGCAGGTCATTAAATATTGCATTACAGATTATTGTTTTTACTACTTCGAGAGCTCAAGTTTCGATCCTTCTGGAAACTCTCCTTCGAAACTTAAGACATCTCAATCTATTGACTAGACATAGGTTCATAACAGCACTATTCAATCTACAATCTATGCAACACGGGTCAGGTAAGGTTAAAGGTCGCAAAAGATAAGCAAGAGCAATCAACACTCGAGCCAGACTTGGGCAATTAGCACATTCTATTATATAAAATATGACGATCATCATTTCATCATATTCCACTCCACACCCACAGAACCATTGCTCTTGGTTGGACTAGATCATAATCCTGTTAAATCATTAAACGAGTGAAGGTCAGGGTTTTGCAGATTAGCGGATGGATTATAGACATTTTATGCGATTATATTAACGCGGAGTTGAGCAATTAATTTTGGAGATTAGTACAAGGATATTGGATATGCTTGGATGAACAAATTATGATATTTTAAAGCATGAGAAATATAATATGAAAAAAGTTACATGTGTTCCGGATGGTTTCGAATAGTATCAATTAGTTGAGGAGCCTTTAGTTCTCCTGTGCAGATTTTGTGGACAGCCGTGAACAAAGGGAATCTGTAGAAAATAAAAGTTGGAAAATATAGTATCAAAAATGGGTTTGCAAACTAAAGAACAAATTGTCTAAAATTATAAATTACTTTTCTTCAAGTCCTCGTGTCTTCAGCATGAAGTTTACTTCAGCCGCAGTCATAGGTCCTTGAAGTCTCTGGCCGTTCAGCATTTCCTTTTCCAGTTCTTCCATTGGCTAAATGTGATAAAAATCATACAGTATTTTTCATTAAAAATTACTAATTAAAAATAAATTAAACAGGACAAACAAACAAACCTTTCCAGTCCTAACAAACGCCTCAGAAACCTTCCTATTTCTACCTCCATAGCAAGTAGTAATTAAATCCGCTACTCCACAACTTTCCAAAAACGTTGAAAGTTGTGTTGTAGTTCCATAAAATTCCTGTCAAAAAATTCAGCAAAAAGTATATTTAATGGACAACATTACTTTTAAAGGGTATTTCTTTGCCTAATGTTTTACCTGAGCAAACCTAACCATCTCCATAAGTCCTAGGCGAATTACGGCAGCTTTTGTGTTATCTCCATACTCCAGTCCGTCAATGAATCCTGCTCCGACGGCAACAATATTCTGTTGAAAAAAACCCCAAGTTTTAGCCAATTTCCATTAAGTAATTGCAAAAAATAACATTTGGGTTAAAAATGCTCATTAAAAACCTTTAAAGCCCCACACATCTCAACCGTTTCCACATCATTTACAACAACTACACGGAAATAGTCTGCTTGGATCAATTTATGCAGAATCTTTCCTTGTTGTTCGTCGTGAGCACCTGGAAATTACGCAGATTTTGACATGCAATTAACCAGCTTATCATTCATAATATTGCTTAACATTAAAGCGTGTGTGTATTATCTCTCTTATCCATCTGGACTTATTTACTCTGATAATTATTAGCAATAAAAAAAATCTTCCCCTACCAATAGTAGTCTCGCTGAACTTCTCATCAGCAATTTCTCCAGCTAAATTTGCTCCCATCAGAACATTACAGGGGATTCCAAGGAAATTAGTAATTACGTGTGAAATTAGCTCAATCCCACCTCCTTCGGCTACGTCGAAACCCTGAAAAAAGCAAATAGCCATACAATCTATGTTCTGTCTATTCAATTCATCCATAGTTTTTGCAAAGATATATTATATTACTCCTTAATTAAGTATCTATTTGCTGTCTATACTTTTGTCTTTTTTGCATTTAGAAAAAAGGTGTGCAATAAAAAAAAGCACGCCCTTGAAACTGAATGCTAAACAAATAAGTAATTCCTCGTTTAGAATTAAATAGAAATATCAGAATTAGTGGTACTAAACTAATAATGTCCAACTTTGTGAGTGACAGGTACCAATTATTGTTATTTTCCAGAGAAATACTTAAAGATTGATTGACATTTCTATAACAAATTGCATTTTATACCCACAACTTCAGACTTATAAATAGCCTTAACATTTTCGTACTTTGTCCCAATTAATTACTGTTTATCAAAACAAGTTAACAACCAAGACCAACCCCCTTGTTTGAATTCATTGACATTAATTTGTTGTTGAAATGATAAGTTAAATAAACATAACAAAGGTAAGCAAAGAAAGGCCAATTTCCA
Source organism: Hydroisotoma schaefferi (assembly GCA_034682405.1). NCBI lineage: Eukaryota > Metazoa > Arthropoda > Collembola > Entomobryomorpha > Isotomidae > Hydroisotoma > Hydroisotoma schaefferi. The sequence goes on along the minus strand of JAQFZX010001872.1, from coordinate 2,719 downwards.
GTAATAATGTCAGTACAAATAGTTACACATTCACAGCCATAAGCCTCCACTTCTGATAACCAACCTTGATAAGTGACAAGCCCACAGCACCCGCCTTCATTTTCCCGACCAGCGGCTTACAAGTGTTTTTAATAAATTGATGAGGTAAAACAAATATCAAAATATCTGCATCCTTTGCAGTTTCAAGTACATCAGGGACGGCAATCTGTTATCCAATTTAAAAAATCTCATAAAAATCCCGTAAAATCATACCTTTTTACTAAACATTTTCATACATTTTATATAAAAAACTCACAATATTCTTGGGCAACTTATGACCCGGAAGATACTTGGCATTCTCATGATCTTGGTTAATTATTTCTGTTAGCTTTCTACCATTAACAAGCTCCTCATAAACATACATTTTGACCTCTTCATCAAAGTCTTCAGTGTATTTGGCTGTATTTACACCGACAATTTTGGAAATTGCAGAGCCCCTATTTTAAAATAATTTTCATAAAACTTCAATAAGGTCTACATTTTTCCTTATCCATATTTCCATCTCCATTCGACCCTTATTACTTACCAATTTCCAGATCCGATGATGCAAACCTTCTTTTTTCCACTCATCTTAAGTTCTGATGGAGTTGTACTACTATTTGTGGAATATCTACAGTTGGAAATTCAATATCACACATATTAGCAAAGATATGGAGATTCAGTGACCGGAGTCTCATGACAAATTCACATTTCACAAGATCCAATAAATCTCATACAAATCATTACATACTAAAACCAGATTAAAAGTAAGATTTTTATCACTCTTCATTACCTACAAGAAATCCAGAAGGAGGAAGAACCCTTGTTTTTTGTATTTGGATGATGATTATGACGAGTATCTGTAAAGTAACTTGCTACTACTGCTACTTCTAAGATTCCTGGTACAGAAGTTCCTGAAGAACAAAATGGAATAATGCAATCTAGAAGTGATTCTGCAGCTAAACTTTTGAATAAGAACTGGATTCGAATAACTTACTATTAAAGTTCCTAACTTGACGAGGATAATGGGAATGGTAGGAAAGATTTGTAGTAGTTGGTTGCTGGAAAGTTACTAAACGACGAGTAATAAGATAACCGAGCCTTGTACCACTATTAACTGCCCAACTTTTATTTTTATTCACACCAATACCAGAATATTTACTCTTGCATGGAGTTCTTAGACTTGCTAAGTTCACTCTTGTAGTAGTAGAAGTAGTTACAAGATTGTTAGTAATATTACGAGTGGTTTTTAGATGATGATTATTATAACTATGACAAAAACTCCTCCAGCTTTTAGCCTGACAAGTACAACTACAACTACACTTTCTAAAACTGCATGGACTGGACAACAGAGAGGTTAACCCTGTTATGCTGCAGGGATTTATAATGCTACTTTTAATAATAAATTCAATGCTACTACTTCTTATGCTGGAACCAGTTTTATAACCACTAAATGTGGACAAGGATGATGCTGGTAACAATACTGGTAATGCTGGTATTACAACCAAACCGGAGGAAGATAACTGCTTCGAGTTAGAGATTATTCTGATTAGTACAAGTTTAGCATTGGTTATTGCTATTGCAGTTGGCGAGGAGAGCTTTATCATTAAAAGCTATAGGGTTTTATTTAGTACAGTTGGCTAACTCGGTATTGTATGTAGGTTAAAGTTAAGGTTAGAGAAGAGAATGCAGCAGTTGAACCTCTTTTACATTACATGCATTAGTATTTTTAGCATATATTGGATTTATCACGTTTAGTATCGCAAATTCCACACATTTACTGTTGGCTTTCCTTTTAAATGTAGCTAGTTTTATATGGAGATGGAAGAATAGTACGGGAGGACCATTTGATGGCTTCAACAAAGCTGGGAAGGGAGTTTAGTAGTTAGTTGCATGTAAATGTTTTACTAAATGTACGACTCTTTTTTTAACCGTGCCGTATATACTACTGTTTTTACTAATTAATTAACAAATACTGGTGGATTCACCAACCAGGGTTTTTGTACTGAATTAGTAGTTTGTAGTTTTCGGTAGCTAACGATCCTATCTTTCCACGAGTGGAATCCCTATTCTTGTATTTGCATAGGAATCTATATAGCTAACATGGGCTGGATGTGCTTTATCTTTAGCAAGATAATCTTATTTTGCTTATAAAATATCTATTTCTGATTATGAGGGCAAGAGATGTTATTGCATTTATTGATAAGTTAAAGAGTACGGTTTTTTAATGAGTTACTAGTTTCTTTTTTGCACAAGAAGGGAACAAACTTATAAGGGGTTTTATAATTTGTGAGTTTCTATCGGTAATAATTATTTGATTTCTTGGCACTAGTTCTCGTGAACTTTCATTGTAAGTAAGAAGGGAAACGGAATGGAAGTAAATGGGAGGAAGAGGGAAGAATCGGCTGATACCCGGATTCAAGGATTTTAAACATATCAGCCTACTACCCGGGTAGTCTACCTAATGTGCTTTCCCGGATTCTAGGTCATGGACACGCACTCGTTGCATGCAATATTCGTCCACTTCTTGTTATTTTAACTTGTCTTACAGTCACAGTGCCATTCATTTCATATTAAGTCTGACTAGTGAGTCATATACTTTATTGTCACTATTACGATACTTGATTTGATTTGATTTGATTTGATCTTTATTAAAGTGTCGAGCCAGTTCAATATATTACACATTGTTCTACCACCAGTG
>JAQFZX010001871.1:0-24402 GCA_034682405.1 Hydroisotoma schaefferi | reverse complement strand
ATGTTGATTTTTGTTTGATTTTTAATAATCCTGGCAAGAACCTTATTTTTGAACGGATTAATAAATGGCAAGTTTTATTAAAGCTCGTAAATATATTTGTAGGTAAACCCCACAATCGCCCAATATCCTGCCTAGCACTTAGCAATATAGAAAGCTGGCTAATCTAAGTTCGAATAAGCAGAAGTGAAAGGGTCTGATTAACAACAAAATTGATGATAATTACGGGAGTAAGCTGGTCAACAAAGTTACTCCCGAATCGGATCTTAAGGGGGGTCAAGGACCGGGCGACCTTCTTGGTCCAAGTTTTTCTCGGCTTGTTACGGCCGGTTAGCCAGATTTGAATGACTTTTGCGGATTTAGCCACGACGTTAGCAGCCTTCGTGTTCATAACGAGAAGGGACAGGACGCCGTTGGCGACAATGAGGGGGAAGTAGGAGAAAGCGGGCATCGGGATTTTACCCGGGAGACGAATGCTAGAGTACAGGGCAAAGATGGAGAGGCCCGTCATCCCGATTAGGAATAGGGGGAAGTAGTAATGCCGGAAACATGAGTTCAGCTGCTTCTCGAGCAGTTGGAGCCTTCGGTACAGTCCTACTTGGGCCTCTAAGGTCATCCTGCTCGGGCGGGTTGTAGATGAGGTCGAAATCCTGTATTTTTTGAGTAAAGAACCTTATATGAAAGCCATAGTCTGGGGATGTACTTAAAGAAATCATAATGCCGGGATTTTGACAGGTTGGGTTTCACCCAGGGGATCAGAGCCCAGTTTGCGTCCAACTCTGAGAGGGTAAACCTTCATTTTAAACGATCCTGAGTAGTATAACCCCCATTATTTCCTGACCCTGAGTAGTAACCCCCATTATTTCCTGACCCTGAGTAGTAACCCCCATTATTTCCTGACCCTGAGTAGTAACCCCCATTATTTCCTGACCCTGAGTAGTAAACCTCATTATTTCCTGACTGAGTAGTAACCCCCATTATTTCCTGACCCTGAGAGGTATGATAACCATTATTTTCTGACCCTGAGAGGTATGATAACCATTATTTTCTGACCTTGAGAGGTGACCTCCACTATTTCCTGACCCTGAGGGGTGACCCCCATTATTTTCTGACCGACAGAAATAACCCCCATTATTTTCTGACCCACAGAAATAACCCCCATTATTTTCTGACTCACAGAAATAACCCCCTTTATTTTCTGACCCTGAGAGCTTAACTTCTCACTGAGATGTGATCTCCTAATCAAAGAATGATAAACGCTAATATTCGCTGACCCATAAGAAGGTAAAACCAAAACCTATCATTTCCCAACCGAAAAACCAAAAACGTAAAACCGGATTATATCCTATCCATGAGATTGACAGGATAGTAGGACAGATAGCCCATTAAACCCTTCTCCCAAGACGATATTGGAGTGTATTGAGTGAGAATACTTCATCTAACCATAACCATACCTGAGAAGTAAGATGAGATAGTCATGAACGCAGCTAACATTGATGAAGAAGAGACCAAACATTGTAAAAACCATTGGAAGGACCATGTCAAGATGCATCCAGAAGTTGATGAGGCTTATCAATCCATACATAAACAAGGATGACGTTTGGCAACTGTTGTTCTGATAAGTGAACAGAATGGATCCCACAAAAGGAGGTAGGCAAGGATGAGCCGAGATTATCAATAGAACTAGAATCGGTACAGAAATCCCCGTCGCCAGTCCCATTGTTAGGAGGATCTTCTCTTCCCTTTCAGATTTCAATATTTCCTTCCTCCCTTCCCCGTTTTCTAACCCTTTAGAAAGTTTAGAAAAATAATTACATTACCAGAAAATTACTCATTTCCCTCTAGCCGCACCCACTTTACTCCGCAGGAAAGTCATAAAGTCGCTATAGTAAGGCTGTCCTTTGATCCAACCCTTTACGTTGCAAAAACCGGATTTTTAGCCCTTATAGTTTCCCCAAAAACTACATGAGTTTCAGCCAAACAACAGCGATTTCAGGATAACCTAACGTACTCATCATCCTCTTTGTAAAGTCCAACTGTGCGTTGATCAAGTTGATGATCTCAACCTCGTAGAGGTAGCAAGCAAGCCTTAGCCCATTACAGAGGCAATATCCAATCGAGAAATAGATTGCAAGCATTTGATAAGCAATCCCGAACAATTTGAGGTTATCCTTTCTCAAGAGATTGTAGACGAGAAATACATTATGTACAATTGCAATGAGAAGGTGTAGCTTGAACTGGTTACGTTTCCAACGACTTTTAAGACTCCCTAGAGTGTCTGTTGTGGTGTCCCATTCTAAGGAAATGGAACAGATCCGGTTGCAAAGTCCCAGGTGAAGTTTAAAGTAGTAGAGGACGGATTTTGAGAGCATTTCTGATATTTTTTTAATTGATAAAAAGACAGAGTATTGTTTGTTTCCAACTCACCAAGTGGATAGTACAATCCGTTTAATATTCTTGCAAAACTTTATGGCGTAAATAATTGTTTAATAACAACTTTAAATTGTCAAGAGTTTCCGTCAAGAGACTGTCCTTGTCGAAGGTTGTTAGAGTGTCTGGAAGGTACTGAACCAAGTTCTAGGTTGGGCTGTGAAGATTATTACATTCAGTTAACGTTTCGATGCAATGCAATCCACTAAAACCTTCTTAATGTCTCCTACCTGCAGTTTTATAATCCTAATAAAAACCTCCTACTTTAATTACTAAGATAACGGTCTACTTTATCAATCATTCCTACACTTGAAGTCGAAGTTCTCTAAGTTTAGATAATAATAATAGATATGCTCCTTTAGGAATTGAGATTCTAATTTGTCTTTTATTTGCAAAAGGGACAGTTTTATGTTCGAATGGGATATTCGTTGTTGGGTGCGTGTCTCAAAGGTTTACAAGTATTCATAAAAAAATAATACTTTAGTAGTTGGCATTAATTAGTAATACCTTCTAACTAACGACATTGAATTTCTTGACTAGAAACCACAAATATGGAAGTTGTATTACTGAACTGACCATTCATTCATTCCTATCAACTGAATGGGACTCCACTCTGACTTGAAGATAAAAACCGTTCTCTGAAGAATATACTTTTAGTTGAAGGTATTTATCCTTTTTAACGACAGACTTTATAGTTTCTGAAGAAAAAACCTTATGAAAGTAATGCAGAAATTGGTTGCTGGTAGGTTTGATGGTTTGAAACCTTTTAAAGTTTATATGTGCTATAATACTTGAGCCGTAATTGCCAATCATCCACTCACTGTCCTTCATTCGGTCTTAGTGGTGGACTTTTATATTCAATTTGTTTGTGTTGGTCCATGAATCATTATTCATTATTAATGTTTTGTAAATGTTTATAGAAAGATTCAATAACTTCACCCGTATATTTTCTGTCTAAGAGTGTTAGATTAAACTAATGCGCGTAGATAAACAACGGGACGGGATAGCGAGGTATTATAATTATAATTAATAATTGACTTTTCTGATTAAAACTCCACATGCCATTGCCAACGGTTAGGGAATGAGAAGAACGGATAAATTATGAACCCGTACAGAATAACCTTTAAAACCTTATGTCAATTACGTACTTGTCCGTCATTAAGTTACAGTCACAGTAGTGGTGGACCTTTTATACTTATTATAATTATTGTGTTGGTTCGGGATTAAAAAATAGCTTTGTAAATTTAGCGAGGTATTGTTATTAATTGTTGACTTTTCCAATTATAAAACTCCACATGCCAACGAATAGGGAATGATAAGAAAGGATCCAGTGAAGAGAAATTATGAACAGTCACGCAGTGGGTATGATTATACACTTAAAGATAGATTGGATTATAAAATAACCTCTGGATAAATATTTGACACGGAGGAGTTATTGATATGAATTTGAAAAATTTAAATAGTATACCGTATTTCCGGAAATTACTCCCCCGGGGGAGTTAATTTCCAAAGCAAAAATTGAAATAACTTTTAACATGGGGAAGATAGGGCGACTTTTAATTTTGAACATGGAAAGGATAGGTGGATTTTCTTCCAGGGGGAGTAATTTAGGGGGGAGTAATTTCCGGAAATACGGTATTCGTTGTTTGTAATTTTCGTAAAGGGATAAGGTTTATGGAAATAAATAAAATCTAGAGTTGCTTGTTGCTTTTTCTGTATTTAAATTATACTTATTAAAATTTATTATCCTTCCGTGCAAATAAACTTTCAAAAGTTATGTCAATTATACTCGACTCGACTGCCTTTTTCTGCTAAGCCACCCCTTTCCAGTTTTGAGGTGAAGTTGACGTTCTAATTGGTTCAGGTAAATATAATTTAGTGCCTTATTGCCTTAAGATTTAAGGGCACGTCATGCCAAGCAGATTGTGTAATTATTGAGTCAGTTTATATTAGATTGGATAATAAGGAAGATTGATGATGGGCACGGAAAGCAAACTCATTCATTGCTTTTTTTTTAATTATTGTGGTCTTTATCTGAACAAAAGTAAACATAATCTACCGCACTAATCATAATCATTCTTGTCATCATAACATCCTTAACTATTTAGGAGCATGAACTTCATAAAGATTATTTCTTTCGTATTGTTGTGAAGTAGAGTAATGCTTTTATTGACGGGATAGTAATTAATTATTCTTCGAACGGGTCATTAATAAAGTATGTGGCTGTTGCATGAAATGTTTTATCTTTGGTATAAGAAATTATGCAAAGTGAATAATGAAGGAAACTGTCAATATATTTAGGTCTTACTGGTTTATTTATTTTAATTGGTGTACTTAGATTTATGGTAATTTCCGGTTTTAATTCCTTTTTTTTAAACAAATTTCCAATGTTCACAAGCATTTTAAATGTTTGAACCTTTTCATTGTTGTTAGTATTCGATTTTGAATAAATACTTACAACTATCATTATGATTAATATCATAGGCGCAACCACGAGACGGTACGGTACAAATAGCATTAAAAGATACAAAGGGGTGTGGCTTAGAGGGGCTGGGCGAGGCCTGCTTAACATGTAAAGGATAGGGCTTATCGGAAACTCCGGGGTACAAATGTACCCCCAGCAGTTGCACCTATGAAATGATTAATATATCTTATGCTATGAAGCATGTAAATAGTAAATATGTTTGGCTGTCGCAATCAATAAGCAACTGAAGATTCTAATGGGTTTTAAGGTTCGAATCAGACGGTTCTCCCCGTAGTGGTTGCTTGTAGTAGGACGATTTCCACGGTAAAAATAACGCTAACAAGCATTAGAAGGAAGGATCGGGTTATTACAAAACAGCCAAGACCGCTTAGTCCAATAGGTCCTGTTCCCAGCAGACGCTCCAGCCGTTCAAACTGAAGAGTAAGGCATTATTTATGAGGATATGTCCTCATAAGAAGCTCATTAAATGGATGTAGATAAGATAAGATAAGCAAGCCCCTTCGTACCTCTTTGGAATACTGGTTGTTGGGACATTTCTGGGCAAAGGTGGCGATCTTGTGGGCATATTCGTTGATCTTTGCTGCAGTAAGGGATATGGCTAGGATTCGTATGACGATTCGACCAAATGACCAGGATGCATAGGTAGAGTCCAATACTCTACGGTCGGCTTCCGGAGTTAGTCCTGGGTGTAACTGACATTAAATTAAACGAAAGCATACACCAGCATTTTTATAGCAATTGGTTTCAAGAAGAAGAACTTATTTTTTAGCAGGATAGCCTTATCTTGCAAAACAACTTATCATTGGATAAGTTCAATTAGTTAAGAAAGTTAGTAAAATACTCCCCTCCTACCTCGAGGCAAACGAAGAAAATGTTAACGCTGAAGGAAGCAAAAATAAGGGGAGAAAGTAGAGTTTCAAATTCATCAAGAAGTTTACACAAGGTCAAGTGGTCTCTTCGAACTTGACCCCAACTCCATAGGGTCCTTGTTGTAGCGGTAGAGATATGACCTACAATTACAATAAGTTGGATTTATGACAGAATTCTAACTTTAGATTATAAATCCAATCTATTTTTTGCTGCTTAAATAATTACATTCAACTATGTCCAACTTCCTCTGTCGGACTGTGTAGGATTCCGTGCCAATAATGCCAATGTCCACTAGCTGAGCTTCTGTCTGATCAACTAGGATCTTAAATTTGTAGTACAAAGCCCGAGACATTAGTACTAGAAATATATCTGCAAAATTTGCACCAAAAGTTCCAAGGGTGTGGGTCAATAAAAGGAGGATGGAAAGGCCGATACTGAACGGGACTTTTAGAGATCTCCATTGAGGAAAGGCTTCGTTGTAAAATAACTCCAGGGGGCTGTTATCGTCTTGATGATAATCATAAGCCTCTTCTTCTACATTATTTAGGAGCATTTAAAATTTTTCTTAATGCTCATTTAATATAGGGAGCTAGAAAGTAATTTGCAGAAAGCATAGGCGCAACCACCAGGGGTACAAATAGCATTAAAGGATAGGGGGTGTGGTGTACGGCTTTGCGGGGTAGGGCGGGGCCTGCTTAACATGTAAAGGATCATTGGGAAACTATGGGGTACAAATGTACCCTCGTACCCCCAGTGGTTCCGCTAATGTCAGAAAGAACCTACCATCACCTCGGCTTTTTTAAAGTGAAAAATAGCATAAAATTAAACATTTCTTGAATGCTGCATGCAGAAATAATTTTAAGTTTGTTCCTAAGGTCATAGGTCAGTGGGAGGTTCTTTCTAATGTGTTTTAATATGTTTAACCTGCCTGTAGTATTAGTGTGATTGAGTAGAAGAGGGGCGAAATGTTTAGTTATAAAAATGCACTCCTCAAAGACTCCCGAGCTGAACAGAAATATCCATGTGTAATTTAAATGCTTGAACAGTTTGGTGTCAATCTCCACGAAACGTAGTTGGGATGAGGTTTTCCTCCACGTTTCAAAAAGTCGGATTAATTTTGAGGAACGAAAGATGAAAAAAATGTACCTGTTTGAATTGAAAAGTTTCTTATAAATGTATAACACTCGGACAAGACCTTAAACCTACAATACAATCATGATACTTTTTCGCTCTTCCATCTAATAAAAGCATAAATGATCTCTATACAGCTTCGCAGCCTTTTTAAGCAATATTCCCATTTCTATACTCCCTGAATGGGTTATTTTTTCGCTGAATCCGATATTCTTTTTCTAGAGGTTTGTATAGAATTGTGTATATTGCCCGTTAGTACTATTTTTTGCTACGGGGAAGCTTCAGCCATTTAAAATAAGTTCAACTTGCACAATTCACAAGGTTCTAACTTTAACTTACACAAAGGCAGCGAAAGAGTAGAATATGGGATCTCGGACAGCAAATGCCATGTCGCTAGCGTTTCCCCCACCGCTTCCAGCGAACTCCTTGAACAAGGATGAGTAGCAAACCACAGCGTTGATCAGCAGTAATGCGCTTATAGGGATTGATGTCAACGCTCCTAAACTGGTCCAGCTAGAAATATCCCAAAAATCTTCAATTAAAGTTCTAATCTTGAATACCGTATTTCCGGTTTTAATTCCTACTTGAATAATTACCCCCCCCCCTGCACCTTTCTAAAATATTTGCTGTTATCTTATCTTTTATTTTACAACTTTTCGTTGTGAACAATAATTTCCCAGGGGAATATAAAAACAAACAATACGGTACATTTATATCTATACGATATTCCTGCAATCCTGCAGTATTTTTAACTTCCGTATTCAGTCTTAATTTTTGGATTTATAATTTTAAACTAAAGCATGCATAAGATTGAGGATTTTTCCCCTCATACGCTAGCAAAAATTGTGAAGCCTATTTTTCAAATGAAATTATTGAAACATGCATGAGTTTGCCTAAAAGTTAGCCTGTGTTGGAGATGATATTGGTTGATTGTGAAGAGTCCTTCGATAGGAATGATGGCAAGACCACGACCAAGGATCAAGAAGGGTCGGAGACAGAGGTACAAGTCCCCTTTGTGTTCCAACGAAGAAGTAGAGCCACACCCCTTTTGGGGGATTTTGAATACATTAGTATCCACCGTTTCTCCTATGGCTTGGGGATGCATGCCAATAAATAATCGATCGTGTGTTAGTTCGAAACTTTTGAAAATCAAGGTGGAGTTTCCTCTATATTTTATAATGTGAAAGTATTCAAAGATCCACTGAAAGGCAACCCTACCCGAATTAAAATCTCTGTAAAAGATTTTGTAGCAGAAATTCTATTCTAAACTCTTACGTTTCTGATGATTTATACTATAAGACTTTTTCTGGTTTTTTATTCTATATGAAAGCTATTTGAAAGGGTTGAAAATGTTAGAAAATACTGCGGTAATGTAATTTTAACAAATTTCTAGAGCATGTATTTAGATTTTTAAAAGTGGTTTCCCTTATTTTAAAGAAATTAGTACAGGATAGCTGGCAAGAAGGAACTAAAACTGTTTAATAAAATATAATATAATGCGTTATTATTTGAAGTTTTGGCTGAAACAGTAGGGCTTTTAGGTTTTATATTTCCATGAATAAATAATTCACCTAAAAAAGGACGGCTACAGAAAGGGGAATCGGATTGACAGGGTAATAAAAATCCATTAACTCTTAACATTTTTTCCATTAAGAATTAGGACGTTGTGGAAGGTGTCAAAAAAGTACAAAAAGCTTCACACATTGACAGTTTTGACACTTACTTTAGTGACACAAGTAAATACAGTAAAAGTAACCTGTTTAAAAGCGTATGCTTAGCATGAAGTTTATTGCAATTCGAATATATAACTTCAGTTTGTAAAGAGCCATTGATTTCTTCTGTTATATTTAGTAAGAACATTTATAAAGACAACTGGCAGCACATTGCAGTTGTTTAATGTAGTATTTTGTTGTTTAAAACATCTAAAACTTTGAAGTTCAGTGTGCCATCCATCCAGTTACGGATTTTAAACGTTACTTACGTGTATTTCGTTTCAGTCGGACTTGCATAATTTCCCATGTAGGTCTCAACCTCTGAATGAACATTATGACGACCATAATGACATTATATAATATAATAGGAATAGCAATAGCAGTAAAGTACAAGAATGAGCTAAAAAGTAGAGATTTCCGTAAGAGCAAGCACAATGACATGCTGACATGAAAAGTCTAAAGTGACATTCAACAATGGACGAATCATGTTAGTTAATCTTAACTTCAAGCAAGCATAGGTAGAAGGTAGGTACTCAGTGCTATCGTATTTATCCTTTTAATTTCCCCGAAATAGTTTCCCCTGCTATACTTGACCAATTTTAAATATTTTATTGAGCCTATCTTTCACCTTTTTAAATACCTTTTTATAGTTTAATGTCCCAGGGGACTTAATCCGAGAACTACACTGTCCCTATCTTGGGCAAAAGATTATGATAAAATTAAATGCGTGAGGTTTCTTAACAATGGATAATCAACAGTTAGTCACTTTTTTACTTAGACTGAGCTTAACTTTCTTGAACTTGTCTTTCTCTGCAGAAATACTATACTTTTTGCTATACAAACGAGCAGTAATAAGTTACATTAGGAGGAGGGTTATGCGGTTCATACGTACAGGATTTGTGTCTGTGTATTATATTTTTTATACATACACGACATTTTTCTGTGTGTAACGTTCCTTATTAATTTTAAATGGCATGGACAATGGGGGACTCTACTCTACTCAACTCATTGGCCCATTTCCATCAATTCAGCGTAAATAATAGAAGAAGTAGGAATGAAGGAAGGAGATAATAGTTATTTTAAGTAGAGTGTCGTCTTTTTGTCAGTCTGTCTAGGTTAGGTTAATGTAGCATAGAATGCTAGCAGGAGGCTTTTGTTGTCCAATAAATAAAAATATTCCTTTCTAGATCAATTGAATCCTCTGAGATAATTTGACACATTCGTAGTACTTAGTGTTTTGGTCGGAGATGACAGAAATAGGTGGAAGTGGATAAGGGTAATTCTGGTTTTGACTCCTGTGGGGAATTATTGTTTCGAAGGGGATTTAGGGAATATAGATTATCTTTTGAAAGCCTTTTACAGGAGGGAGCAGAGGTTATATAATATTCAGGTGGGGAGTTAAAACTGGAAATACGGTGGATAGATTGGTTTTATTAACGGCATGTCCCTATTTTTGGAAGAAGGATCGATATTCGATCATTTCTATCTATCACAATCACAATCACAATACAAGACAAGCGACAGAAATAAAAAAACCCAGGCTAGAAACATAGGAGTTTTAATTTAATAATTCTTTAAAACTGTAGTTTTAAAAGGTAGTAATATTCCGGCATGTGCTAATAATATTAATAGTTAAAAGTTGAAATCTTCCTGCATATACCAATAGCTAGCGTAGCGTGTGCCATCGTTCTAGTTGTGTTGTAGATTTTTTATCCGTTTTTTTTAATCCACAAGAAGTAACTGATGAAGATAGAAAATCTGTAGCAAAAAGTTGAGAAAAATTTCGTTCACGAATTTATCGAGCATTGTCTTAATGAAGACAGTAATAAAGTAGCTGAAGTAAATATATTTATGTGGAATTCATCCGTTGTTAAAAAGGGGGAATAAATAGGGTAAAAAATAGGTAATAGAAAAAAGTCCCGTTGAGTAAGTAAGCAAAGATAGTAATTTTTTTAGTCCGTGGTGGATATTTCATGGTTCGTCAGCAAATGACAAGTTCAGCGTTCCACATGATTACCTTTACTACTTGCCTTTATCACTAAAAAGTCGAACAACCTTGTCAAAATCACGACAAAGAAGAATCCTTGTAAATAAAAGATAATATAGGAGGGCTAAGGTAATCAATAAAATGGGGGTTGGACAGACCGCGGATAGTAAGTGAGGTATTAAAAAATATAAGGTTCCTGTGCTTTTTATATGGGCTACCCCCATTTGTATCCAAACCAAAACCACACACCCCAATCAAAGGCTACCCGTTAACAGCCACTCCCTTATCTAAACCGGGTATTACTTTAACTGCGGGTTAAGATAAGAACAAAGATAAGCGAGGATCTAGGGGTATGTCCTCATAACCATGATGACAATGCACAACCACGCCCACCACACTTTCTGCTTTTTATTAAATAAGAAATTCCTCCTATTGGTAAAGTGCTGTTATTCTCTATCAGTAGAGAATACTTTCAACAGTAGGTAGTACCTAGTAAACATAACTGCTTCAAATCCACCAAGTCAATAATCATCCGAACGTTAAGAATAATAAGCTGAGGAATATAATACAAATTTGTCATCATAAACTTGTCATCTTCAGACCATCCTTTACTTGGTCTCAAATCCCTTTAAATTTTTCTGGACCACACTGTACACGATATGGAATTATAATTTTGTCAATAAAATATTTTTTTTTGTTAGCTTGTAAAAGCTAAATAAATAAACGCTTCCTCATCTTTTAGACGATGATGATGGTAAAAATGTCGGTTTAAAAATGAGCTGCAAGGTAGAAAAAAACCACGGTTGATTTTTTTTATAAGTCATCCTTGATTTACTTTGGGATGTTCTTGTGCAGGAGGATAATTATTGTAATTTACTTTGTTGGGAAAAATGAGTTTTCTTTAATAAAAAAATACGCCTTGTTTCACTCGATATTCATAATAACTTCCGGAAGATCGTTAATTGTCATAATTATTTCTGAGCGACATCCTCCTTCTTATTGTCGTGTAGTTTTTTAGTGTTTGAAATCACGTAAGTTTATAATTGAGATGATAGAGCTATTGACATTTTTATTTTGGAGTAGTTACAAGTTACAATTGTCTGTAGCCTTCTTGTTAGAACGATTGTTAACATGGATAGTTTCACTGGGTTTATGATTTTTGGTATGGAATATGAAATGCAATATGCGGTCCTGAAAAAGTTAAAATGTTGCTGTAATTTTTGGAATTTAAGGATTGAAATGAGGGTAGAAAATTACACTTTATTTGAGATTTATTCTTGGTAATCAAACAAGTCTTTTATAGTAATGCAAGTTTTTATAATTAGGCTTTCTTGAGTTTTGTCAGAGCTTTCTAACTTCTAACTAATCTATTAAAGCTTACAAAAAGCTCTCAAGTCAAGGCAATGCATGAAGGTATTTTAGTCTATCAAATGCAAAGGCGAAATCTTAAAACATTGTGATTGATAAACTAAACTTCACAGAAGTGAAGAAGTTGTCAAACAACTTTATAAAAACATGCTACCGGTAACAAACTTGAGTTATTTTAAGAATAAGGAAATCCCGTAACAAAGCCCCCACTTTATGGTGTCTTTTACAAGAATTTTGGTCATAAAATCCGTAAATACTTTAAACCGCAATCTCAACAAAAATAGCTCCGTATAGCGTCGTAGCTCTAAGTTTTTCTTGGTACGGCATATAGAAACCATTCATCAGAGTTACCTCATAGTGCTTTGTCTTTATAAACTTGATTGACTTAATTATGGTAGTACTTTCGGTGTAATTAATTCAACAAAGTCTTCATCATTGAAAGCAAGGGATTTGTAGTAAGATGTAATACAAAGAAGGAAGGGGTACTTAGGTTTGGTTAACATTTGGCTGGGTTAATTTTTAAACGCACAAAGTACGGAATTCTTGAACGGTTGGATACGCTCGAATTACCACTGATGCTTTACTCGGTATGTAGGTACTCAGTGAGTTTTTTTTAACGTGGCTCGCTTTACCGGTGATTCTTGTAGTAAAATGTAATAAAAACACACAATAAATGAATGATGCATTACTCAAGTTACTTTGTATAAAATAAGAGGAAGGATAAAGTTGCAGTTTGCAGTTTTGTTGTTTGATCTGTAGTAATTGTAAATATAATGAAGCGTTTGTAGAAGATAGAAGCAGAAGGTGTGAGGGATTTAGAACGGTTGGTTGTTGTAAATTAACAGGTTATTGTTACTTAAACCGTTTATAAAAAGTGGGTTAAAAAAGGAATTGGGGATTTAAAGAGTTAGTTGGATCGATAGAGAAGAATGGGGGAATGTTGGGTTGGGGCTCTGGATTGATTGAAGATTTAATTGGGATTGATGAGTTATTTAATTAACGTTTGGTGTTAGGCATGAAAGGTACTACATAATTGAGTTTATCGGAATTTAAGATTGGTTTGAGGGCTTAGAGGTTGTAAGATTTTGTAAACTATTTAATGGTTGTTGAAAAATAAAATATTAAATAAATATAAATAGATTTTTAAATGTATAAAGTCGGATTTTTTATATAAATAAGTTCCCTAACAGAATTGATATTGGTATGCAAAAACGCAAGCACTAACTGATCTACATTCGTTTAGAAATAATGATTACAAAGATTTAATAAAAAGTCACGCCAAACTCTAGCATGATTGTCAAGAATTGATTCTTAAATTAATTTATTGGATCGTTAATTTAAATGCAAGAAGGGTGGATTTTGTTTTGAATAAATTGTTGCACAAACAAACAACTGTAATTAAAATTATTTACCCTAAATCCTCGCCCATATGCCGCGGTTTATGTATGCAAAAAAAGATGCTTCAAAGCATGTTTAACATGGGAGAGATACCCCTTTTTAGCATGTAAAGGATTGGTGTGCGGCATAATGAACGAGGGCGGCATATGGGCGAGGATTTAGGGTATCTTTACCACTAATCAGGAGCTGGGTTATTCATTGGGAATAAAAGATAGTTTAATTGATATAGACTTTTTTTAAAAGCATGCCACATTCAAAATGCCATTTCCAAATCTCCATCCTATTAAGGGAAGGATTGATAGGATGTGGCGCAAAAGTGTTAATAAAAGGATGGAAAACACGGAAAGTTTATATACGTTTCCGGGTAAAATGTCCTCCCTTATTTTGCTTGACTGCATAAAAGGTTTGCTTTCATCGTGGACCCAAAAACCTTCTTATTAGTAATCAAAATGTCGAGAAAAAAACGGGAAAAATCGTGTATAAATCAAGCTTCTTCCCCCAATTATCCCAACCTTTCCTCTTTTCTTGACGCTCCTAACCTTATTTATTTAGTTTTTTCATCGCAAAATTGCAAAATCCGTCCAAATGATTATGACACTTCTTTAAGTAAAACTTGACAGTCATACTTATCGATTATTTTATTTCAAACCCTAAAACGGGAACAAAGGAAACGGAATAACAAGGTTGATGATATTTTGATGTGCAAAACGAGGTTATGAATTATTCTGATATGATAAAAAGATGACAGGGATCGAGGCACGCTCTGCTTTAGAGATCTAGTTTCGAAATAAATGAAAAATAAAGCGGAATAATTTACCATGGACCATGAATAAGTAAATATAATATAAATAAAAAGGATGTAGCTTGAAGAACTCCCGACCATCACTACTAAAAAGTTAGTGTCAAGTTAAGTTCGGGGATTTTTTAACAAGTCGCATAGAATGGAAGGTTATGTTGGGGGTTTTGATGATGAATCCTATTCCTAATCTAGTAGAGCAAGACTGATGAGATGTTGACTGTTTTTGTAGAGTTTTGGGACGGAAGTGGATTTGGGATTTACGAAGACTCACTTGGTATATAGCGGGACTCGTTCCCTCATCAACAACTTCTTATTCTATCACAAGTCGAGTCAGCAAGTCTTGACGAGCTTCTTTAGCTTTAATAAAAGTAAAGAATTGCTAACGAGTAAAAAGGAAGAAGGGTTGAGAAAAACACGCTCTGTCGAACCAAACTAAACTGCTTCAAGTTTTAAGGTTGAGACGCACGGATTCATGAAGCAGCAAAGCTCAAAAGTTCATTTGCAGTTTTTATTCGGGTTTGCATTGCATTTGTTGTAGCAGGTTGCGAGGTTTAATTAATCACAGAGTACAGTATAAAGGAACATTAATTAGGGAAGAAAATAGGGCTAAAAGTGTGAGAAAAACGTAATTTATATTGGCTTTGGTTGATTTTGCAGAGTTTGGTTTATTTGGGTTGCGTGCGTGTGTTGATTTTAAACATTCAGATTGAGATTATAAATTGTCGTAAAAATATCTGTAAAATGTGAGTGATTCTTTATGATTTTAAACTGTTGGTTTGTGGAAAAAGTTATGGACGGACTGAACTAGAAAGTGTGGTGTTCTTAGCAGAAGTATTTATTAATCATAAGTGTAAAAAAAAGCCAAGACTGAAGAAATAGAAGGATGTCTACTTGTAGGAGGATTGAAAGGTTTAAAATAGTCATTGGATTCCTCCTTGTGTTCACCCAAAGTTATTTAACGGCTGGGCAAGATTATGAAGGTATTATTGGGATTTTGCTAATTAAAGTTAATTATTGTAACTCAATAAATCGCATGCAAATGTAATAAGTTGAAATGAAACGCTGTACTTTGTCTCCTAAAGTTGCAGACATAGATTGTGCAATTGGAACGGGAGGGAAGGAGTTGTTAACAGCTAGACTAAGAAGACCTGATGGTTTCCGGGGAATGCCTATCTTCGCGGATGACCGTGCCATGGGCACAGGACCGGAGGTCATAGGTCAAGAACTCACTTTAAGTAATGACTCTCCGTGTCAAATAGTCACAGACCCTGGGGATACTACTGGAAGGGTTTTTAAACTGAGGGTCACCGACTTTTCTCATTGTGGGGTTCTCAAACGAAATGTAAGCGCTTTAGTGTAAGATTTTAAGCATATTTTGGGTGAATTATCCTTAAAGTTTGGTTATTTTGCTACGAAGTTCATTCTCCACTTGAATTACCATAAAGAGGATTCTTAGAAGACGTTAAACTGAATGATAAGCATTTATTTGCAACCTCACTCAACCGCAGAAGAGAGTAGTAATGGTTGATGGGGGTTCTATAAAGACGGAACATGATATTTCACAACTTTTAAAACAATTACACCGATTTTGCCTTGTAGTTTTGAGTTTATCTAACCTTTAGAGTTTGAGACAATTCTATCATTGTCATTCCAGCTTTTAACGTAGCTAAAGATGGTATGGATGGAGTAGGGAGTCTCTGTCTGTGCATTAACTGTGTGATTGTGATTGCAATTTAGCAGAAGTAATTACGCTTTTATGCAAATGAGCTTAGAAAAGGGTAAGGAACAACAAAGATCTGTTAGGAGGGCGAAATAAGAGTTAAATTAAGTCAAGTAAAACAAGGGTAGTTTACAGGTTGGGGTTTTACTACTCACAATTAAGAGTTTAGTAGTACCTAAGTTAGTACAATACTTGCTAGAGCTACGGGCGTTCGGTTGTATTGTAAGTGCTAATTTAATGATGACACGGAATAAAGTAAAGTAAAGTCTCTGCTATTTTAGTCAACCGTACCAATTTATTTTAGCTTCAAAGGATCAAAGCTACTGATTTATTATAAAAGACCGAGAAAAATCAGTCGTGAAGACGAAATGTTTAAGTAGGAAATTTAATGAGTTAATTCTTATAATTAATTACAGACCTTTCATTTTCAAGTTTCTTATTACTTTTTCACAACCGGTAACCTGTTTATATTGTAGTTTAGTAAGCTAGTTATCAAAAACTGACAAACCCATTGAAAGTTGATGAGAAGATGTGTTTATTGTGCTATAAATATAGCCCGAAATAACGTCCAGCTTTGGGGTTTTGAGGTAAAGTCTAGGGTGGCTGCAGTTGAGGTAGTTTAGATCAATTTGTAAAATTGTCTTAAATTTCTGGCGTAAACGCCGTATTTTTCTGTAAAAGGCAGCATACTAAATGTCAATGCATAATGGGAGGTGAAGTCTCCTGATTTATGTACAAAATTTAGAGTATAAATGATGCTCCTGATGGATGACAACTTCCTTCAATAAATGCATGAATTTATGACTTTTTGTTGCACTGAATACAGAGAAGCACAAGCACAGGATCTATCTACGTGAAACAGGAAAAGTTAGGGTTAAATGTAATAAATGTTTGACGTAACTGCATAACCGTCCATAATTGTCCGTAACAAAATGTCTAAACGGTTGAGGAGTAAAGTGTATTTGAATAGCTTTAAGTTCAAGCTTGTGCATGGGACCTTAAGCGTAAGTAAAGTAGCTGAACGATGAATTTATTAACTATTTCATACAATTTCTTATGTCTTTTTTCAGGGTTTCATAAATGTCCGAGTTTGGTTTCCCCAACTGCCAGGAGTAGTAATGTTATCTGACCAGGAGGTTATCATAATGTGCAAGCCCCCTGCGGCCACCGTTGTCCAAAGCAAAACGGCCGGATTTGCTGGAAGCATGTAAGTTTAATAAACGCTCACAAGAACGTGTAAACTGAGAAATTCTGATGGAAAAACTACCTCTAGAAATTTTTTTAAATGCTCTTATTGTACAAATTACAATACTAAATTCAAGGAAAGTAAAGTCAGCACGATTTTTAACTTTCAATCAGTCCATTTGTTACTTTACGAGGAACAGTCTTATCTATTTCTGTGATCAGATAAACAGACTTTGCATTTATATGTTTTCTGGCGTTATAAGTTGGAAAACATAACTCAAATAGCCTCGTTTATTTGAATGATTGTCATAAGATTGGTTGTTCTGTTATACTTTTATTGACATTGCCCATTTTAGTAATTACTTTTTTGCTAGCTCTTTAAGTTCCAAGTTTTAAAATCCGTATATGACCCTTATAACCAGCACCAGTTCCAAATGATATGAGCTGTGTCCTAATAAATGAAGGGATGGCTATTTTGGATAAATGGCATTTTTCCAGCCATTGAAATCCTAGTCATACGCGTACCCTTCATCCATTTTTTTATATTTTAGTTAAGTAAATCCAATTGATTGCCATTTAATAAGCATTTAAAATGGTTATTGACTGCAAAAATTGCTAGCTAAACTGTTAAAGATTGGCAAATCATATAGACCTCTTTAACTGAGTAAGTGAAACCTTAACTTTAACGGAAATGGTTCTCATCTTCTATATGAATGCTAAACATTGCTAATCTTGATGAACCACCCACATTGCTTTCTTCAACAGTGAAGTCACACCTTCTATTCTGTACAAAATTAAAACTAAAACCTTGACAAAAAAGCCTTTAAAACTATTACTAAACCTTCCCCAAGAAGATTTATGAGAAACCAGGAAGAACAATTAGTAATCGTTTATAAAGATACCTCTTTAATTCAAATGATTTCTTCCTTACTTTTTTAACCTACCTACCTACCTGCATGCTAGCATGTCATTGCCATTGCCATTACACCTGCATTAGTAGTATTGTAGCAAAGCAAAGGATTGTAAAATTATTTAGAGTAGGTTTAAGCCTCCGTTTAATTGCAAAGGTTATTAAAAAGGGTGGATGCTATAAAAGTTATAAAAGTTAATTGCCAGAAGAATCCGTATGCAAAACTTGGCTTTATGTAAAAAAAAAACCCCTAAAAAAACATGCAAATAGCTAGACATGCATGGGTAGAAAGGAATGATGACAGTTAACTGCTCTATAAAATATTTTACATGGCATGTTTCCTTTTTTTGCTAATAATTGGAACTGAAAAACGTAATTCATATTACGTAGCTTTACCTGATGTCTAGAACCTAACCGGAAGCCGGATGTCTTCATTAATTAAAAAAGAAAACTTAGTACGAAAGTACTTTGAAAGCTTTTAGGTTTCCTAAAAACGGCAACTTATAGCTCTGACTGTTTTTTGCTCAATTATTCTGGAAATGTGACGTTTTATAGTTTTATGTTAATGTGTAATAAATTGCAGTCCGTCGGGAGCAAGGGTTTCGGGTATCGTTGAGGAAACACCGGGTAGGCTGGAGTATGAAGTAGCCCTTTATCGGGAGACGGCCTCGCCCTCAACGACAGGTCGAAGTTCAGCCGGAGCGGGTGCATACATTACGGGGATGGATTCTCATGAACTACCGGTTGACCAGGCTGTACCTATTGGAACCCGGTTGCAACTTAGGGCTAGGATTAATCATGAATCGGGTAACGGAAGTTCCTTATATGGGTTAATATTAACCGGTATTCGGGGAGATTGAGGAAATTTTTGTTTGTGTAAATGTAGCCTGGAAACACGCCAAACTTATGGAGGTTTCCGTTTCTCCTGATCCTAAAAACCCTAATGCTGATGGATCCGTTTCTTTGGTTAGAGAAGGGTTAGTAATCATGAGTTAAAACACGCAGTTTTTAGTAATTAAGATGTAATATTTCCTGTTTTAATTCCACTGCAATAGTTCCCCCTCTATCGTACCGTTCCGTGTAGACAATTACAAATCGCCTTATCTTATTCCTGCTATCCTGCTTATCTTTTTCAAATTCTTTTCTCGTTATAAATAACTTCGCTAGAGGAATTAAAACCGGAAATATTTCAGGCTTCATGCAGAAATGCCGTATTCAAGGCTTTAGCTTCCCCTTCCACTAAATAGCCTTTAAACATTGAAAGTCCAAACTTTGAGAAAATAATCCCTCAGAGGAATAAAACTCGGAAATAGGGTAATTCATAAATTTAGAGATTAATATTTTTAGCTGCCGAAATCCGGAACTAGCATCAATAATCCCGAAACAACCGTACCGATATAAGGAGCGGACGAATGAAGTTGTCCTGGATTTCGAGGCCTTTCTCCTGTCGAATATGGGAGATCGGAATACTCTTTGGCTTCATACGCAAATCAAGGCTTGTATGGAATCTCAAGATTGTCATCCTGTAAGGACCGTCTTGTTTTTTAAATGCTTTTACAATCAAACGCTTTAGTAAAAATGTTACGTTAGTGGCATTACAGACAGGGAAATAAAATTTAGCGTCGGAATTATTGGAAATGAAATTTTTAATCTGAAAAATTATTATAAATGAAATTTGTAACCTGCAAATTTATTAGAAATGAAATTTGTAACCTGCAAATTTATTAGAAATGAAGTATTTAACCTGCAAAATTATTAGAAACGAATTTTTTAACCTGCAAAATTAATATAAATCAGAGGTGAAACCGTTCAGAACTATCGTTCGTTCGTTCGTTCAATTGACCAACTTACCGATCGTTCGTTCGTTCAATTTTTTGAACGATCAATAATTACCGTTCGTTCGTTCGCGAACGGAAAATTGTAACCGTTCGTTCGTTCAAAATCGTTCGCGAACAAAAAAGTGAACGGAATTTTCGTTCGTTCAAAAAAGACCGTTCAAAAAGGAAACTTATGACTAAATACGAGCGTAATGTTAACCTACCTTCTGATATCAAGCATTACAACTAGAAGTCTACTGCTTTGGTTTAGGGGACTACAAATTTAACGACAAACGAATAAAATAAAAATTATCCATAAATAAATCTTCTTCCAACGCATGGTCATGACCTTCTTTAAAAACAAAACAGCAATACAATTACACAAACATATAAAGGCATTTTTGTAAGTTAACTCAGCCAATTATTAGCATTAACATCGAGATATTTAAAAGATAAAGAACAGAACAAAGCTAAAGAAGGTGCTAGAGAAAACGCATTATTCTTTAGGAACGTGCTCTGCACAAGACAAACAGAAAGAGCAGCATACTACTGCTTAGCTGTAGATGAGATATGTTGTTTATTTGGTGCGGTTTATGTGTAGTTGAACGACTTTTGAACGGGTTTCAAAACCGTTCGTTCGTTCGTTCAATTTTGGTTTTATCGTTCGATCGTTCGTTCATTTTTATCATGCGAATTTAGAAATCGTTCGTTCGTTCGTTCATGAACGAACGAATTTCCGTTCATTTTTCGTTCGCGTTCACGAACGGGTTTCACCTCTGATATAAATGAAGTATTTAACCTGCAAAATTATTATAAATGAAGTATTTAACCTGCAAAACTATTAGAAATTGAATTTTTAACCTGCAAACTTTTTAGAAATGAAAAGCAGGAAAAATGCATGAAAAATTTATAGGGTTTTTAGGTTTTTACTTTTCCTGCTTGCTTACTAATCCCACTAGACAGACCAAGTGAATTTCCCCGATGAATAAATCATTGTATATTTATTGCCTTCCAAAAAGCAGGACTTTTGTATGGACGTCTACCAACCAAGTGGATTTGGTCGAAGAAGACGTCGTAACGTTGGACCCGCGACCTTCATGTCCTCCTCATCAATGACGAGCAGAAGTAATAATGGCCAAAGTAACTCTACATCTACAGGAATGGAATACTCGGCTCCACTGTCCCAACACTGGAGAACGATTGAACAAGACATTATCATCGACAACGCTCGACCCGGTGAGGAGTATGAAGTTGACCGAAACGGGTCCTCCCCCGTGGACGTTGGGTCTATTGAGCTCTCTCGTCACCACGTTTACCCCATTCCTATACCCCCGGAGAGCATCGTCTCGTCCGTACCGGGCCACTCCCACACGATTCATGATAGTGGGAGTGGTACTAACGTCCATAAAGAGGAGATTGGGGACGCAGTCCACAAGTATTTGACAAAACAGTCATCAGCTACTTCAAAAACTTTGGGCCAGGGTCATACTACAGAAGGGTCAGGTTCGACTTTAAGTACAAATAAGATCGAAGTTACCCACAGCGCTGGAGATAAGAATAATGAAGAGATGGCTGTGAAGCGGAAGTCAAAACCGGCTAGTGAGGCTAGTACAAAGTTCGGGGACAATATTGGGTTCTCGGTTATCATGCCATCGGGTAAGTTGTCTCATCATTTTGCAACAGAATGAAGTAGCGTTTGCAATAATAATCCAGGTGGATAATACAAACATGTTTCCGATTTCCGCTACACAGTAACCTTTCGATTTGGTTTTTAGACAATAATAACCGGAAATACCCGTAGATGTGGTTTAGCATTTGAGTTCTTTTTCTAACCTGCGCTCTACTACCATTTAAATTTTGAAACTTTTTTCTCAGATTACTACAGAACTACAGAGGTTCTCTCGACTTCCTACGAGTGTAAGGGATGGGCGATGGTGACCTTTATGTCCCTGATGGGCTCCCTAATAGCTGCCCTTGTTGCCTGCATTATGAGTTACAAACTAAAGAGATCGCTAAACTACAAGGAGAGGTCCTTGTACCCTTTAAGACCGATGGGGACGGGCGGAGGGGCCCTCTCACCGCCCCTTGTCATAAGAACCTCGAATGGTAGTCTTAGTTTAACAAATACCCTAGTTTTTAAGCGTTTAAAGTGTATCTTATGATGTTGTTTTTACTGCTAATTCCCAAGATCCATCGATAGGAGGGAAGGATCTGAAGGTTTCACCTGGGGGAGGAGGCGAGAAGAAACATCAGCAAGGATTTCATCATAATCTCAATCACCATAAATATGCCAGGGATCCGTCAATCTATAGGTCTTAATTTTGTGGGGGGTCGATGGAAGTTAGTGGTTCAGTCTTTTGTTTAGAAGAAGCATTTATTTATATGTATCAATTTACATATTTTTGATCAGGGGTAAAGTTAAGTTTCTAGGTTTCAAAGTTAATTCATAGGGTGCTTGTAGACTGACAGTTTATGTTTGTAGTTTCATTTCCCATATTGTTTTGTTAGTCAGGTGTACTGTTTAGAATTGTATGGTGTGTTTGGCCTGATGTTTTGCAAATATTGCGAATGCAATGCACTCTTTTGGGGGGTTCTAGTTATGAAATAAAATAAGATGTAATTAAAAAATTGTCTGAAGTCGTTCGTTGGAAAGACCATTTAATGATCTTTAATTACCTCTGCATATTGCGAGGACGCGTTCTTCAATGGGTTCTGCTAGCTGTGCTAGTGTGTTTGATTTTGATTTTCTTAGCTTCATGTTAAGTTCAAGGGAAGAATGGAAAAATCAAAAATGAACTGTGAACAATGTGCCGATCTCTTAAAATAGAGATAGCTTATGAAACTACTCAACATAAGCACCCTGCTGTCCCGTTATTCTGCTGGATTGGTTCATAAATTAAGGCCGGGTAACGGTTTGCTAGGATCGAGCTTAGTTAGGGTAGCAGTCCTTTTCCATCGATAAAAATAGTACACACTTTGACAACTTGTTTCGTTAATCATTGGGCAACCCCGTCTTTATAACCAGCATCTTGACCCGAATAATCGACCCAGTATTATGGTAGAATGTTATAACGCAGCAGAAACATAAAGTTCAGTTTATTAATGGATTGCCTGTGAGCGCGACAGAAGGTCATCAGGAGCAATTACCTCTTTACATATATATTGTAGGCCATTGCATAACGATTTGGATTTCTTTGGGACAAAATATCTACTGCCTGTTTGGAAATCATGGCAGTTAAGGACAACTACGTTTACTTTCTCTTACTGGTACTTGCACAGCAATTAATCTGCTCTTCGGGGAAAGAATTAAAGAAAGATGAGAGGAGTTTTATCTTTCGAGGTAGTGGAAATGACTTGGCAGACGGAGTCATTAGAATCCCCCTTAAACGACTTCCCCAAATTCGAAAAGAACTTAGTATTGCCAAACAAGCGGAGACGAAGGGCGTGGATTTTTTGGTCGCCTTGTGGAATTTGTTAAATGAGTTATTGACACCTTCACCTCCTCCACATCCTTCAATACCTGGCACGAACTGTGTTGTGAATGGCGTAAACATTTGTTCAGAAGTCGGCGTTAGTAACAACGGCAATTTATTCTGGTTTGCTCTCCTATACTTTGGGACGCCTCCTCAACCGTTACCTGTGCAAATTGACACTGGTTCATCGAATCTGTGGGTTGTTGGTACAAATTGCACTGGTCCAGGATGTGGTGAGTTAAGCGTTAAGCTATTGTCAAACTGTCTATAGTCTATGTCACCATTGCCAAAAAATATGAGAGCATATATGAGATTATCTCGCGTTTTTAAAGAATGTATAGGTTTAGCTTTTGTAATCTGAAATACCATATTTCCAAAAGTACTTCCCTTTTGGGGTATTAGTTTTAAAAGTCCAAAAACCTTATCAGAAAACTAGAAAACTCCCCACAAAGGAGTGAAGGGAAATGCTTTATGAAATTAAATGGAGGATGATAATATGTCTTCGTTTGTTTGGTGCATAATAACTGTGCAGGGTGATTTATGTCATTCCAGATTTTGTAAAACTTCTTACTTTTTCAGCTGGTCGTTTAGAATTCGATTATGCAGCTTCTTCGACCTTTACCACTCAAAATATGCCTATTTCCCTGGAGTACGGTACCGGCGGAGTGAACGGGACTGTCGTAACTGATACGGTATCTTTTGGGCCCAGCACGAGTCTTACTTTGGCAGGTGAAACCTTTACGGTGGCTACAAGCCTTTCACCTGCATTCGGTGAGTTCAGTGGAATCCTTGGCTTAGCCTGGCCTAACCTGGCTACTCAGAACCAACCTTTGTTCATACAACGACTGTACACGCAAAACCTTATCGCCCGGAACATGTTTTCATTCTACAGTCCCCGGGTGGACACTGAGATCATCGGTACTACCGGGGAAATGGTCATTGGAGGTGCAGACTCTAACTATTTCACAGGAGACTTCACCTTCGTACCGATTATTCAACAATGTAAGCAACATTAGATTGCAATAAACCGTTGTAAACGCACTTAGCAAAGGGACGAATATCGCACGAAGAGTGCGTGATCTGTCCTTAGTAGGCGCGTAATGTGTCCGGAGTGAGCGCG
>JAQFZX010001870.1:0-24404 GCA_034682405.1 Hydroisotoma schaefferi | reverse complement strand
TACGTTACTACACTAAAACCGTAATTTTTCTCGAAAATAAAATAGTGCCCCTAGGTAACTGTTTCTGACTCACCCGGCATTACTAAAACCCCCTAGAATATGCTGTGCTATTTGCATCTGATACTACTTAGGATCTGTGTTTTAGGTACCCTAAAGGTAAAATTATTGGGATTCTTTTATATTCATTTAAAACTTTGATAGGATGTGTTTCTATGGCATAACTATTAAATTTGTTAAACTTTTATAACTATATTTTAAGCTGCAAGAGAGAAAAAGAGACTTAAACCCAACTTAGGCGTAGTTTTTAGTTGAATAGAATGTATGCACAGATTTTTTTCCGAATCTCTACAACTGAAACTATTTGTATTCTACTAACTGTTATGTGTTACGTCAATCATTATATTGTGTTGCTAACTGACGCTACCATGCAAATGCATACAGCAGCTTAGTGCCACAGCTCCTTCAATATGTTGGAGCTCGAGCTAGTCCTGCTAATTTTAAATTAGCATTAAAAAAACTTTAGAATAATGACGAAGTAGGGAAAACGAACTTCTATTTCTAAAGACTTAAGTAATGATGTCATTTATTACACTTGTGTTTAATCTTAATTTTCATTATGACATAAGCAAGCTTAAAGACAAAGAAAATATCCGCCTTCTGTTGGATATTACAAGGAAATTTATTTTACCAGCAAGGTTCCAAATTTAGTATTTATTTATATAAGCGTGATAGCTGTGTTGCAGTAACTATCTAAAGGTATATTGTATTGAATGGAGAAAAAAGAGGTATATGTTTCTGTTTTTTGTCAAGGCTTGCAGCAGCTGCTGCTCTCTTTTCAAAATTACTTTGGCATATCTAAAATTCCAGAATAAAATTGAGTTGCTCCCACTCAACTTAGGCGGCCATGCCATACTGCTAATACACACAGTGACTGTATTATTACTTTTGAGTAAGTTAATTTGCTGTCCCCAAGGCAGATACTTGTAATAGTAAACCAAATTCAGCTATAACCAAGGCTAAGATTTTGAGCTAAGGTTTTGTGTCATCAAGCTTAAAATTATGGTCTCTCTCCATCCGAAATATGAGCAGAGTATGAACAGCAAAGATTCAAGATCCTCGTATACTATTTGAATTTGAACAATTTATTAATGATAGGGAATTATAAATAACATTATTTTAAGTACAACGTTCACTGTTTGGCAGGGCACATGAATAATTTACATCGGGATGGAAAACACTTGAGAAAAGTTCTAAGAAATGTTGAACCCTAAACATCATAATTTTCATAGTAGCTGCAGATGTATACATACTAAGGGAAAGTATTGCTCAAGACTTCCAATCCAACTTACATGAGAAAACTAATTGTTGTGCTATTATATGCCGTTCAATTATAGACGGTTCTATCAGTATACTTGCGTGTTTAAATTTATAAAGAGGACATTTTTCCGACTAGCTGTGTTATAAATTAAATTCTGCTTTTCTCGGAATGATTTGATAGATTACAAGTTAAGATTGCTATGAGGTATTTATTAATATGCATGCAAATTCATTCCAACCCTCCCATAACTTTCTTCCCTAACAACACACCGCCGTGGTACTGCCATTCAATTTAAATTATCTTACTGAGGCGTTCATTTAGTTTACTTTAAACTGTAGATTAACCTAACTATTGTAATATTTTGTGTACAGAGAATTGATAGCATCTCTACAATACAATAAAATATGTACTCGATTCGGCAAGCTATACGATTTTCTTTAATGAAGCGTTAAAGCTAATTTTTCCAAAGTGTTCCAGGAACATCGTTTAAATCTTTAGCCGCAATAACTTTCTCCATTTATGAATTACTTTTAAATCCTGACAAAGCCTCAGCTCAATACGATCATAACTCCGACTATGTGTCTAGCCTTCTTGTAAAAACGAAGTAGCATGAGAAACTTGTACCCGACCAACATTTACTCAGTTTCTATTTAGTTGGAAGTCGAAATAAGTATATTGCTGGAGGGAAGTATGGAACAAGATTAAATTTGCAAGGTTTAACATGAGCATGAGGTGCGGTAAGTTTTGCAGGGTAAGGATGAAGATGTTGACGTCAAAAAGGGAAAGTGTCGTCTCTGTTTTGACGAGGAAGGTAAAAGGTGGATTTAGTTTATCCAAACTTTAGCTCCAAGCATGTTGAGATGAAACTTTACAGAACTTCAACTTTCCACTCAAAGTACATGAGTTAAATACAACGTTAGCTTATAGTTTATTCCACCATCCGATGCCGAACTATTTAGGTAGGTGGGAGAATGAGAAAGATGCTAAAGCTAATAATAAAATAAACAAGAGAGATAGTGAGCAAGAAACCATGGGTAAAAGCTGAAAGTAAACTAGGTATCTGTGGCAGTATTGATTATTATATTTGTCTCCTGAGGATTTAATTTAGTCTGTGTCAAAGAGCAGACGGGCTAGCTGGCGGCTGGTGGATTTCTTCAGGATTATTTATTACTTGGAATTCACTCTCGCAATTCAATTCTAACAAAGTGTTATCAAAAGAAGGAGGTTAGGAAGGAAATGATGGGAGGAGGTTATGGGGACATAAGGGGCCAAATTAGTAAACTATTTTACCGGTTTTCTAACACCTACTACTCTTACTATAACTACTACTACTACTACTCCTACTACTACTCCTACTACTACTACTACTCCTACTACTACTACTACTCCTACTACTACTACTACTCCTACTACTACTACTTCTACTACTACTAGTACTACTACTACTATGCTACTACTTGACAGGTTTACGGGATTTTATCCTTCTTTTCATGTTTTTGGATCCTTTAGGAGTTTAGCATCGAAAGGGAAAATTAAATGTTTAACAATGTACATTAGCAATAAATGTTTGCTTTAGGAGTCTTGTTCAAGTTCAGTGTTAACGAAGTTCAGTCGTTTTATCTTTTATGAAATTAATAGCTTTTATTTTGATAATTATCAAAATTTGTATATTTAAACTTTTACCACTTTCCCAGAGAGGTTTTTTACTGACGGATCAATTAAAGTACCTATTTATAACATACGATCTGCTATATGGCTACAATAAAATAGTAACAGATTATCCGCTCTTAAGTTAAGAAGACAGAATAAAATAAAATACGCCAAATGACGGCATAAAAATCGTAAACAGTAATAGCACAATGTACTTCTCAATAATGGCTCTACAATTTGATCCAAATGGGAAAAGTTTATCGGTTAAAGATGAGAACATTTGTTTCTTTATATGAAACAAAGTTAAATAATTGTTCTACTTTCACCAGTGAACTACTTTTCTTCATATGAACAACCGACGAAGCGAAGATTTGTCGTGCTGCAGCATCAGCATCAGCAGTAAAAATAATCTCCTTCCACACATAAAACAATAATGGTTAAGGTATTGCTTTCAGTCACTTAAACTTATCATCAAATGCATGTAGTTGTAGCCTATCCACGTGCTTGAAGCAGAATACCATGTACTACATATACAGCATGCAGCAGAATGAAGTTGGTTAAGATAACTTAGATGAAATTCGATACCACGCATCCACCATCTACTATCTACCATTTTTAGCCTGTGTTCGGGTTTTCCTGGCGTGATACATTTTAGTGTGGAGTGTTGGCTACTTCATAATGCTAAGGATTACTTTTGCTAGCTAAGAGAGCGAAAGATTTTTCCACTACTGCCTGGTTGTTTGTTTGATTTGTGCTTTATTGTCAAAAAAGCAAGATGCATCATGACAGCCAGATGTTTGCTTTATGTCCAAGTCCCAATCACACCCGTGTGGGTAAACTACTTTCCCCTGTTTCACTACCAACCATTTCCCCGTTTCCACTTCGTCTTCTTTCTCCGACATAAAACTATCTTTTACCTAGACTAGACGCAGCCCTATCCGTACATACCTATTCTAAAAACGTATCCTCACCAGCAAAGTGTCTCTCTTTTCGGATATTATTGCTTTAGGAGTTTACTTTAACGATATAAGTAATACCGCAGTATCACACTACCACTACCACAATTCCGCATCATCCTCACACATCTTCTTACATTACAGTTGTAACCAGTGGAACATATATCGTATTTCAGTACGAGTGGTAACATATTACCGCTGTGAAGTAAATTTGGTACATACGGACCAAACAATCGAATCCTATTACTATCTATCTTTAACTGGTTTCATTGGTAGCACCCGTTAAAATCCTTTATATGGTACTATAAGTGTCGTCGTCTGCTTGCTAAGAATTTTACCCAAAAAGTGACTATTATGACTGACTGTTATAGAATCGTTGTACACTTTACTCCTTATCAAACGCACTGTATGAGAAATAGTATGGTACGATGGTAGTAGGCATGTACACATACCTAGTAGAAATGCAATGCGGATCTGGGATATTCTGATTAAGGGTAATAGTTGAGGATATTTTTTGAGATCTCTACAGAGAAAAGTACCCAGCAGCAGTATTAGATGAAGATAAGATTAGATTCAGACACAAAATTAGGCCACCTGACGCTACTCTCTCGTCCCTGTCTTGTCTTTGCCAATTTTAAGAAATGCATTCCAAACGCTTCTTTTTATGTGATCCTGCCCTTTATCTCGAGTCTTGTGTATTTGTAACCCGAACTTGTGTGTTTTCTTCTTTTCTTGTATACGCTTTCACTACTAAGAGTACTCCCACTCTCAGGGTCTGGAGTACAAGTCACAGCAATCAACGAAAGAGTGCTTTTGATGGTTTTCACAAAGTTTGTTTTTCTTTCAGCTGATAATGGAATGAGAAAGAGGAGCAGATGGATGAAGAAGTAGAAATGAAATAGAAAGCAAATTGAAATGGGATAAAATAAATGACTTGTTGGTTCAGGGTTTTTTACTTTGTTAACCGTTAAAAAATAAAGCCATTGTGCTAAATATAATTGGAAAATTTGATGAAGAGTAGATAGATGAGGGTTACATTATTTGTACCTTTTTCAGCTTCTTGTTAGTTGTAAATTTAAGCTATAAATTGACGTGTTTAATTTCTAAGTTGGACTATAAACGATCCTGAAAAATAGATTTTTCATCTTATTTCCAAAGAAGCTCCTTTTCAAGAGGATTAAATATGATCTTAATTTCTCTGAATATGTCTCTAGTAACCGTAATGCGTGCAGTACAGTAGTGTTAGGCAAGGTTAGGTTGGTTCTGGTGATCATAAAATGGTACGAAGATCCCCTAAATGTATAAGAATACAGATATGTCCTTGTCCAGTAGCTGAGAATGATCTTTTTACTACAACAGATGAAGGAGATAGCATATAGGCTATCGTGAAACCTTTTGAATTTAGGTTTCATAAAGGAATGACAGGTCATAAAAGGATAGTGTAATGGGTATTATGTGTACAAAAATGCTCCATGGGTCATTACTGGTCAGATTTTTGCTAGTATAAGTAAGCCCTCATACTTTTGTACCCAACGGACACTTAGCTACTTAATACTTTCTAATCTTCCAGCTGTAGATAAGGCACGAGCAAACGACCGATTTAAACGCCACTTGAACTTTCTCCAGGTAGTTATCAGGATTTTATTGGATTTTTCCTGTTAAAGAACATACGAATGGGTTGCTGGTAGTTCTGAGGAACTTTGATATGGTGAGATGGAAGGAAACAGCCTTCTTTTGAAGTTGATCGATCTAAGTTTTTATCAGGCTTTATAAGGGGACGCTTTACCTTTTTAGCCTGACTAAGCCTTATGTAACCACGGCGTCCGTCTGTCCGTGGGTCAGTCAGGGTCCACGATAACTCAAATACGGGTTGAGCTAGATTCTTTAAATTTTAACACTCGGCAAGTTAAAAGGGAGAGCCCTATTGAATTTCGTGACAATCAGGCAAAGCATTGATACCCATGCGGGTCAAGCATCCCCATGGGTAACAAATCTCAATAACTCCAGTAAGGGTTAAGCTAGATCCTCCAAATTTGGCGAGTATACTGTCTAGGTTAACAAAAAACAGCCCTATTGAATTTCGAACTTTCTGCGACAATCGAAAAAAGTATTGATACCCGTACGGGTTAAGCCACCCTCACCGGTAAAAAATGTAGAAAAGCTATTTTTGCAGTTTTGCTAAAAAGTCATCAATCTATTGAAATTTACCTCAAATGAAAAGATATGCAGCCTATGAGGGTCAAAAACACGCAAGTAGTCCAATCATAATCCTGAAGAACTACTGAACAAGAAATAATTTTGGTAAACTTTGGGCTTATTTCTAGCCAAAAGTTCCCGAGAGATTATTTTTAAACTTTTATCATTTGACGTATATATTCTAAGGATCTTTTGAAAAATTTCAGTAGAGGTGTGTCTAGTTTAGAAAAAAGTTACATGCCCCCAAAAGTTGTCATGAACCACACTGGTACTTATGCATGCACTTAGAAATGTCGAAAATTAAGCAATGTTTGGATTTATTTCTAGCCAGAAGTGGCCGAAGGATTTTATGCTCGAGGAGAAGTAAGCTTCTCGCTGGCCGTCGGAGATGGCCACCAATGTTTTAAATCGAATACCTAACTATATGACCCGATTTAATCGGGTCCCCGTAGGCTAGTACTTTAAAACGCTTATGGAGATTGAATTCGGTGTATTTAAGATGTTCATATGAATTGACGGTTGTAAATCTTAGTTCTAGCAGAATTCCTAGAGCTTTTAGCTAACTGATTGATTTGAGTAAAACTTGTAATTAGTTTTAAATAACAAATAGTTGGCAACTAAGAAGAGTTTCTCGTACAGAACTGTCTAACTTACCAATCACTAATATTTCCAAGGGCTCATTTATAATTCTGGTTGGGTCGGTGATGATGACCACTTAGGTACTATACTAGATCCAGTTTCACTGTGGGAAGTGGAAGCCTTATCCAATACAAAATGAGCTGTTTGAGCGACTAAGCAGCATATTTTGTTTAATGGAGCTGAATTTGATCAAGTATTGACAAAGGTCTAATCATGCGTTTTCTATCAGTTAAGGAAAGTCAGTCGAGTCATCAATCATTGTGTCTTGCTCTTTATGGGACAGAGTCGATTTAGATCATGTTTGGTTCAGATTATTGCTTTCACAAACTCATCAGACGTCTTTCTTGAGAGAACACGCCCCATTCCAATACATATGTGGTTTGGATGAATTAGATTCGGGTTACCGTTGAAACTGTTTTACCGACTACCGAACTGCAAAACTCTTAGCTATTTTTTGCTAGAATTTCTGTTGCCCTTAAACTATAATAACCTAAACAATCGATTTATTTGATCAGAATCAACTCTGTAGAACCATACCATATGAAAACTTACAGAAAAGCGGATTCCATCTTGAATCCAAATATCCAATTCAATAGTTGTGTACAAAAGAGTGAAAATTGTATGACTTATGAGTTCCTAGATTCATTAATGATTCATCCTATACACGTAATTGCGGAACTTTTACATCTTAGAGCATTTTTGAAGCTGAACATTCGCTTGGAATCGATGCATACGAGAGAGAGAGGGTTGGCAATGTCAGGTTTATTTACTAGGATACTGTTTATTTGATCAGTGTTCACCATACAAAATGCTCTGCTTTTGTACTCGGATTCAACTGAAATTGTAAGTGGCCAGTCAAATAAATTTGGAATGATGATATGAACTTGAGCAAAAGGATTTGTTGAATCACTGACGAACTAGAGTCTATGTAAATAAAACAATACAAAACTTACTACGTTTAAGAGCCGCTGGCTGTGGAGTTGTTTAGTTATACTATTAAAATATTTGGTGAGCATTTGCTTTAGAAATAAAACTCACTGAGGGAAATTGTTTTTAGAGTTATAGCAGCCAGACGGAATATTTAAGTCATGCATGTGTATGCCTTGGCTTTGGCAAGTAAATTGATCTAAAAAAAAGTTATTGGCCTTCAAAATATTTGGAGTAAACTTTTCTTTCCATTCCAGGATTTTTTTATTGGGAAAACTTTTAAATACAAATTTAAAGTAAATTTTCAATTCATGAGTCTCTTATTATCTTCTAATTCTATCAATTAATGTACTTTGAAACACAGCAAAATCATCTATACCGTCCTTGCATGAAGCAGTATTAATGCTACCACCTTACTTGATACTACTACCAACTACTGCCACAACGACAACATACAGTTGTTCTTTTTGTTTTCGGCCAGTCCGGAAAAACTTCGTTGGTCGTATTCATCCTTCGTTTCGAAAAACTTCTACTCTTCTATATGTTTTCTTCCAAGCTTGAGTGACTAGCTGGTTAGAGAAACTATAAGAAAAAGCAACGAGAGCGAGACAGTCTTAAGCAAGTCCGGGGTGAAGTTCTTCCTAGTCGTATAATACCTGCACCGAGATCCCATTATTTCATAAGATGCATAAAAGGCGCAAAGGGATTCTTTGAAAACTTTCTCCTGAACTTTTTTCTTTTTTACTATGACAGAACAAAACTCACTGAGCCACGTTGGGCCAAAGTAACCTTCTTGCATACACTTTCAACCTAGGTGGAAAAAATCCAGGACTAGGACCAACCAGGGCCAGTTGATCTGATGCTTCATTTGCCTCAAGTTCTTGTAAAAAGTGTTACCAAACCGAAGCAATTCGATTCTATCTCTTGTGCCTGTAACCTAGAAAGAAGATCCAGCAAAAAAGTTGGACAACCAGAGTTCAAGATGAATTTCTGAACTCGGTCGGTCGGTCGTAGCTACGGGGCTGCCTAACGGACAGAAAAAGCGTACCTAAAGATAGAAAACTTGTATAACGTTCCTATACACGAGAATCCCTGCTCTAGTGGCTAGTGGAATGATGCATGCCTGTATTTGGACTAGAATCCTATCTATTTCCTATGTTTCTAAGTATTTATATCTTTCATCCTTCTGTACATTCATTATTAGTTGATGGGTACTTTGGTTTAAAATCTTTTAGTTCAATCTACTTTACCGTATAGAATGGATTGTGAAAGAAACTTTCCCTTCCAATAAAAAAGAACCAACCTCCAAGCATGAAGAGGAAGAGC
This sequence comes from Hydroisotoma schaefferi, assembly GCA_034682405.1. NCBI lineage: Eukaryota > Metazoa > Arthropoda > Collembola > Entomobryomorpha > Isotomidae > Hydroisotoma > Hydroisotoma schaefferi. Next base: position 15,392 of record JAQFZX010001870.1, on the reverse strand, counting down.
GCGTGTAAAAACAAGGAAGAAAAAAGTACTGACTGTCGACGACGTCGGTAAAAAGAGATAAGAGAGCGAAGTATGTAAGTGTAGGTGGCCTGTCTCTCGAAATTTGTTGTACGGTGGGTACAGTTCGTTCCTTATATGCTTTGTAGAAGTCTTCAGCATATGCAGTGCTACAAAAACGAGGTTGAATCTTCATCTCTGGGGTAAAGTTGTAGTAGCACTAGGACTAGGACGATCTAGAAACATACATGTAGGCGCAAGGTATACCTGAGGCTAAACTACTACTACTACAACTACTACTGCTACTACTACTACTACTACTACTACTACTGCTACTACTACTACTAGTGGTTATGTGTATGAAGACGTCTATTCAGTTTTAGCATTTCAGCATAAGCAAAGCTGAAGTTCTGGATGGAGTTTAGTTCGCAAAGCAAACCTAAACCAACGAACCAACCCAGTCTTCCCAAGAACTATCGATCAGGAGGTTCAGGTCTTGGGAAAGCCTTTCAGCCTTTCTCTCTCCGAGAACGAATATCATCATCACATCCTCTCTTTCTCCTACACTTGTCCTAGCTATATATATACACACACATTCGTATGCATTTAGGTTGGAGGTCTTCTAACCAGAATAATATATGTATTTAACACACGTAGAGAAAGTGGAGAGATGTGCTTCCTTTTTACATCCCGACCGAAGATGGCCGAATGGAAGGAAGGATAAATCCCGTTCTAGAACTGAAATTCGGTTCATCCGTCGACAACGAGTCTCTCCAACCAACTTTTACTTTCTCCTTGCTATTTATTCTTCCTAGGCTCCTTGCCCGAGCTACTTTCTCTACGGTAAAGGAACTTCCCACAACTACCAGATATTAGATCTACGGATACTTTCTCATAGTTGAAGTGAATCTAATCTCATAACTTTTGTAAGAGTATTAAGGACCTTGAATGTACCTTTCCCTTAGATTTAAAACATTTCTATCCCACTCTTTTATATCTCTGCTAAGCGTTTGTTAGATATTGAGTATTGAGCCCAGGGTGAGGTATTTTATGGAAGGTAATTGTTTCATTCATATGCTGGTAGATAATGCCTAGTTCCAAGAACTATTCCTTACAATTTTGAAGAAACGAAGCTTGGAGCATTGTTACTTTTGTTATAAGAGAAATCCCTGTTGGTGTTTAATTTACGTTGCATGGTATATTTGTATGCGCATGCAGTTACCGTCTACAAGCAAAGCCTGTAGGCATTTGTGTTTAAGTAATTCCCTTAAAATTGCACAGGTAAGTGCAAAGTCTGAGAAAATATAGAGCTGCTAACACTCCAATCCAAATAGACTTAATCCTTTCTTATTTCTACGATTCCCACGTAGTACTACTTTCTAGATGCAAGACATGGCATGTATCTTTCTTTATGAGAACTGTGAAAAGTTTCGTTATTAGGTAGAGATCTTCTATACTCTATATTATACTTTCCAAACCTAAACGAGATAATTCTACAGCAAGAGCCTATCTGAACGGTATTTTATTACTACTAACAGACACTCAAACCCCGCTTTCACGCCAGTAGTACAAATAATATGCTTCTATAGTAGTAGCAGTTAACAAACTTCACCTTAGTCTTAAACGCACACTGCTGGTGCGTCCTTTTCTCCTTATTTGCAAAATGTACAATAAAAAACATTATAAAGCGAATGACATACTTGCTGCATACCTTAAATACTGAACAACAGCATATGTGCTACTATTCCTTCTTTAAATATCTCAGACTTGGCTCACATTTAACAAAAATACATGGAAAACATTTATTCAGAGCTTCTTTAGCAAAAACACAAAGAATAAAAATCTATACAAATAACCAATTCAGCTTTCTTATGCATAAGATAAATGTATAAATAATAAAAAGCAGTAAAATATCTAAACTAGGTAATATAATAAGAGTAACATTATGACAAAAAATCAAATAAGGCTGCTATTCGAAAGGGGCTGTAATTGTAATGCAGCCAAATACGGTACACACACGTTCATATCAACCTTAAGAAATGTACCATAAACATATATGAAGTTAGGTAGGTATCTGTCGGTTCGTTCGGTGGTAAGAAAGTCCAGGGTAGATTCAGGGCAGGAGGATGCTGATGATGAAAGTAAGAGATCCAGGAGAAGAGAAGGCAGGAGGCTAAAGGGACGTAGAAAGTAGGGAGTAAGCATGCCGGCCTAGATCACATCATCTTGCAACCAGATTTCCAGACTTCTCAGTCCCATCCTGTCTGCAGCAGCAGAAACTACTGTCTGTGGAAACGGTTCTCTCAACGTCCCCCCATTCTTTATCTAAAAGCTTAAAAGATCCGAACAAGAGGGTGAGCCTTCCTCAGAACGGGAGTATCAAGAACCTAGGAAGTGATACCTGTTATAAAAAAGGTTTAAACCGTTCCATTTACCTTGAGAAAACGTGTACAAAGGACACGGGGACTTATTAAACCAGAAGTGGTAAAACTGTTGCTGAAGTTTATTCAGTCTTGCCGTCCCCAGAAGAGTGAAAGCGACATTTTCTTGAAAAAGTTACTTTTCATTGTTGGAAGAATACGAATAAAATGTGACACTGACAAGTGAATAAAAAACATACATAGAGCTGGAAACGACTTTGCAAAACTACCTGTAAAGAATGTGTATACGAGAATGTAGTAATAATTAGTTTAATTAAAAATAAAAGCTGAACCGTGGTCTTAGTTTTTATTTTATAAATCCGCATTAATGTTCCGTGCTTAATAAGAAGGTCGTGTACAGGAGTGTGGGTGACTTTGACTTCTTTTGTAAGGGGATTACTATTCTGTTAGGTTACAGGTTGTGTCATGATAGAACTTAAAGCTTGACGTGCGTCGGGTCTTAGTTGACATCACATGTAAAATATAAGAGTTGGGGTGGCTGTTGAATAAAGAGGATGAAATATTGTTGTATCAGCAACCAGAGAGAAAGTCTACCGGTGGAGGAAATCTCTTAGAAAGGATTTAGATTTTCTGAAAAAAACGGATATAATTCTATAACGTGAACCTTAGTTGCTGTGTACTCTACTTTAATATTCACAAGTTTTTATGCGAGCTAATCAGGATCAGCATCTTACCCAAAGGATGGTTGGTTTGGTTGGTAGCGGTTGGGAGTTATAAGTCGACATTTCATGAAATTTTAATCAGCCTGAACCTGACATCTCAACCTCTTGAGATTAGAAGATTGTGTGAAATTTGGGTTTAAAATAATACGATCGCAGTAGGAATATCCCTACCGTCTTCACTTTCCTTAACACTTGTTTACTTCTAGGATCTTATTGTCCTTCTCCTAATGGAAAGGATTCAGTCATGCATATAAAAAACAAATTACTCTATCTTTCTACAGAGATTTTTTGGGGCCAAATTGGTGCACAGAGTGACATTTCCACATTTATCCTTGCAAGTACACTTGACTGAAATGTATCTACTTGAAAGAATTACGACTATACGAAAATGTTGAATTTAATTGCACAATAGAGTATAAATAGAGAGACATTTAAGGGGAAAGGTTTACTGAAATATTAGTTATCATTGCATCGGCTAAATTGATCATGGCAGTAATAATCTCAGCCCCGGTGAACTTGTTGGAATGGTCGAACACCTGGGTCTTCTTTATGGCAGCAATTTTAGGCCTAAGTTTGAGCCTTTGTTTTATCCTAACATTTTGCACATGTCGCTCATTCTGCTTCCTCTACACTTGTGAGCCGATGATAGATGACGAGTATGAAAGTGATACTTTGTCTTGGTTAGCTCAACAAGAAAAGGAGGCAGCTGACGAGCAATCAAGCCAGGAGATCAATGGTTCTAATTTCTTACTTGGAAAAGGGCGACGTGTTGTTGGCCTGAAGACGGTCATTGTGGAAAACTGAAAATTATTGTGTAAAAAGGAAATATTTACTTCAACTGAAATTTAATCTTGTAAAGCTGTAAAAACACATTCCACCAGAAGGGGCATGGGATTGTACTAAAATTTAACGAGTCCGAATGTATTTCGTAGCTGGCTAACTTTCTATTTAAACCTGGTTTGGTTGGTGAAAGTTTAATGGTTCTAAGTAGATTTGACTTTAATCAAATAAGCTCTTCGTTTAGCTAAGAGACTGGCTTTTGGGCCATATAATGAAATATGCAACTAAGTGAAAGGTGAATAAAGAATAATAGAACAGATCCATGTGGATTTTCTGGCTGACTCATTTAATTTGATCTGACACATTTAATCTGACAACAGTTGCAAGTCGAACGCTGTAAGAAAAAAAGTATATCAATTAATCCCCAAACATTCAGTTGCATCTTGAAACTACCATATCTCAAGCAAGTCTACACCTTGGACTGCACTCTCTGTCAGTAATTTATTCAAGCATCCTTCCAACAGAACACAACATGCAGCCGTGTTTTCATAGTCAGTAGCTATTAATCCAAGAATTTAAGCTGAGTTAAAGAGTAGACAGTTAAAATGAGGATTTATTGAATGCTTTCAACATCAACTGGAGACTTTCTTAGTAGTTCTGGAATTAACTTTCAGTAGTGTAAAAACTTGTTTTACTAAATTGACACAAATTGAGCAAGACAGGAACGAGCAAAGCTGAGCACTCTACTCATAATACGATACCATGATACAATACAGCCATCCTGCTCAGAAAAAACTCCAACTAAAACTAAAAGTATTTAGAAAAGGATACTAAGACTATGATAAAATGATCCCAATCCCTGAAGGCAAGAAGATCCAACTTTCCGAATATTGTATCAACTTTTTTCTCTCTTACTCATTTTGTATGCTTTTTACAAGTAAAGTACTTTTAAGTGTAACCACACCCATACTACTTGGAATCGGGAATGAATGTGGGCTATAAAATATTGCAACAAATCTAAAGAAATGCTACAACATCCGTTGAAGTAAAACTACCAGTAAGGGGGTCTTAGTATCTACTTCTCCCTCAGGAGAAGACATAGAGGAGAAAGTAAAACAATAAAAGAAACTTTCTTTCGTGCAAAAACTAGTCTAATTTAAGGTGGCTATTCCACTTTAACTCAGTATTTGACAGTGTATAACTCACATCCAATCCAGCAGTAGTAGTAGTGTGGTGAAGTAAGTTGTTAAAGTTTAAAGCCAAAGAAGTAGATCCGTTTTGAATACAACAAAAGCCAAGCCACAGGATATTACTTAACCTACTCCAGTCTAAACCAAAACCAGATTAGTGGTCTTAGCCAAACATGAAGTAGCAATAGTAGAAGTTTCAACAGTTTCTTCAGTGCTAAACGGAAACTTTTCACTTCTACTGACTGTTACGGCCAGTTGCTGATGTTAAGGAATAATTTAATGAAAGGAAAGTGCTAAGAGGACACCGGAAATCGTGTTATAAATCACAGAGTAAATTATTAAAGCCCGCAGAAGAAGCAAACTTACCGTTAAGAATAAATAAGAAGAGGGACCCCCTTTGTGGACTAAAGGGTTAAGGATATACACGTGCTTTAAGTAGCTAGCTAGGATCATAAAACTGTACTCTCGTTAGGAAAAGGTATTAAGTTTCGTTTTCTGTCATAGTTATAGTTAAGATGTGACTTATGTAGGTAAAGGGTAGAGCTGGACAAAGTTAAAAGTTGGAAGGTAGCCGGTCTAGTTGCAGTAGTTACTTACTGGAAGACATTTAGGAGTCACTAGAAACTACATTAGAAGACAGCTCACAAGCTCATAAGCCTGGAAGAGAGAGAAGCAGGTTCTAAATAGTAAATAGGAGGATCACCATGAGAGTTGAGATTAATGTTTTACCCTTCGCTGGACCAGTAGTTGGAGCCGTTAGCGTAAAAGTTGAAGAAGCCAAGGTAGAATTTACTTTTGCCCATTTGCCCATCCTGCTGTATTCTTCACGTCCCGTGCATTAAATGGAGGGATAACTAGGGATGAAATGGGTACTAAGGGGATAGAATGATTTCACCGGAGACAGTCACCACTATTACTGCAACTACTACTGTTTTAATTACGACTCGGGTATTGGATCAAATATTGATTGGCACTACTCCTGGAGAAATTATTCTTTTGGTGGTTAAAGTTTTGTCCTTTGTATTGTTAGGGGTCTTCTTGTCTTATCGGGGTTTGCAGGGTCGGACCACCGAAAAGAACATTAAAATCGGGAGAAAGTCAGGGTTTAACTTTTTCAAACAAGGAAATAACTCCAGGCTAAAGGAGCTTTACTGCATTACTTGTAATAATACTGCTACGTCTTCTGCCGTGGACAAAGACATCGTGAAGAAGACGACTTGTAGAGAGAACGGCAAAGCTTGTCGGGAAGAGGAGCTTAAGGGAAGCGGAAGAAGTAGTAAGGATCCTTTCAGAAGAAAGGATCAAGGGTCACTTGTTGGACTGTTCATTTGTTCACGGGAAGGTTTCTAGTGCAGACGGTGGCTGTCTGCTAAGGTTTAGAGGATACCATCCTGGAACCGTGTTATGTATACGAGCTGCTTGACTTGACCCTATTGGAGCCCACCAATATGGTCGATTTGGGAGGTTACGTTATTATCATTGTGGAAACCAAGGACAAGAAGATCAAACTTTATGGTATGTAATGAAGCATCAATGAGAGAATTCTTACGTTAAGAATTTTTAAACTATTCTATCCTGACCTTGAGTGACTTTTTATGTATTCTAGTTGTCTGAATGACACTTTATAATGGACCTCTTGCTTGTATTGTGTTATGTAATTTGTTGTTGTTGTAATTCAGTATTTGCTTTGAAATCGGCTGTCAGTAGTCTTTCTAATGAGGCGAAATGTCCAGCTAAATAATTTAGTGGAGTTTAGAAGTTGGATTGATTGAGCTGATGGGAATATGGGATTGTGAAGCAGATAAAACGTACTACTACTTCCAGAATAGTACGTACTTGATTTTGGAGTTTCATTAGTTGAGGCTTTTGTCCATGGAAATACTGCATTTCTCCTTGAATAAACTTTTCCAAACAGAAATGTCTGTCCGGTAATTCAGACGAACAAAGTTTCTATTAGATTTATGAAATATCTATGTTTTTGTTGTAACCGTAACCGTAGCATGAAAACAAGCGCGCTACAACAGCGGACAAATGAAGAGAAGTAAATAGAACTACACACAAAGTATTTGCAATTGCAATGTTGGTAATAATAGAACTAACCTACCTAACCAGGAAGGATTGGATAGAGGGTTTACAATTTGTTATGGTTTGTGTGGAAAAACCAAATCCCCCTTGGTAATTGAAAGCTCTCTCTCTCGCTCTGTCGTTCTGACAAATACAAAGCGCTTTGTCCTCAATAAAATATCCTTGATTTACCTGTTTTGAACGTACTTTTACGGACCTTTTGAAATGGAAACTACACTGCTTTCCTGTGAGATTTGCATGGACATGGGCAGTTTTCAGTAGTAGGTAAAAGAACAAGGCTCAGACTCAAACTTAGTTGATTGATTCTAGTAACCATGTCGAAAACGGAACTCTTGTGGGGGAAGAACATTGCAAATCCCGACGGGCTAGAAGTAACGAAATTGGTTTCAATTTCTCCGAAATAAAGTCTCGACTTACTTGCGCTTTGCTTACTCGGTCCGTCCTTTTCTGCATATTGGACTTGGTATAGGAGAACGAAATGCATAGTTAGTATGCATGTAAAGTTCTTAGTATGAAGGCACTATATTATCAATAGAATAAAATAAAGTGCACGTAGTAAATCTGGAGTAATAGACTTATAAGTCGCTTCATCAAATGGTGGGTTCAGGATGATATTTTATTTGAATCATACTCATCCTTAGGGATTCCATTTTGGGAAAATTCTACAATAATCAATAAAAAGTAAAAGCTCATTTTGACTTCAATTTTATCGTAAGTGGGAGGTTTAAACTTCACTATTTTCTTTCTAGGATATTTTTGGTAGTGTAATGCCTGTTTTATTTCAAGCTGCATGGGTTACGAAGTTACTTTTTACTATAGTTTAGTGGAAGTGTTTTGTTTGATTTTCCAGTTATCACATTTGCCTTCAAAATCGCTTTAATGAGTATAGGTATTATAAATATCAAGAAGCTAAAATGAAAACTACCGATCGTGTATGAAGACGAAGGGAGCATTAGATTGGAGTGGATGCTCTAGACGAAACTGCCTACTATTGGAATATGAATGGACCAATTTCGAGGTTTAATAAAATGATAATCAGAATTGATTTTCTAGGTACAATAAGGATGTTCCGTAGTCTTCTGTGTAAATTTGGATGATAGAAGTCCTTCAACGAAGCTAGATGAGAGCCGCATTCTTTCTCATTAAAGTCTTCCATGTGAAGAGCCCTCTTGAAATTCTTCGATAGAGGTTGGAAGTAAAGAGAAGCAGTTTTCAGACCTTTGAGACGATTTTTTTCACTGAGTCACTTATTTGCAAAGAATCCCACAACGAGACACTTTGAAAGATGATCATCATGAAACTGTTTTGGAATTTGGTTGAATAGAGATGGATCATATAAAGGCATGCAGAGTTTATCCGTAGATTTTCAGAGTTGCTGTAGTCGACAGTTTATTAATCTGTGAAAGTCAGCGAAATCTTCAAATATGATTGTAAAAACGTTTAGAGGATCAAACGTGCCAACGAGCGATCTTTTGAGTGTAGAGCAATCAATCCGATTGAATCAGTGTGTAAGTTTTGCATGGTTGAGGCAGTTTTCTTCTAACTTTTTAAAAATTATTAGTGAAACTATTTATCCTGCAGTAGAAAACTAGCTTGTGATTCAGAAATGGGCTGTATTATTTTTGAAAGGGTAATAATATTGCGTTTAATTACTTGAGAAATTGAGCCTTGAGAGGTTACTGGAAAAAATCGCAGGCAATGACAAGTAAATCGTTTTATGATTGAAGTTTAAATTGCAAAATTATATGGCTTTGATGCTGACGGACTGACTAGTTTTTAAGTAGGTCGGCTGGAGTGTTGTGATAACTTGTTAGTAATTGGATCTTCACATTAAAAGTGCTGCTTCTTTGTATTACTTTACAATTGGTTCTCATTATTGTGTCTGGTGTCCACTCAGCCGTTCGTCCGTTCGTCAGCTTCCTTATCGGCTGAGTGAACTCCAGGCCGGCCACCACCACTGCTGCTTCAACTTATCCATTCATTCAGGATTTAAAATTTTTTTTTATCCCCAGTTGGGTTATTTGCATTGGGTAGGGTTGGATTGCCTGGTGAAGAGAAATGTTCCACATGGCTTACTTTCACTAGTGGTAGTATATGCGTTAAGGCGTGCAACCTACATTTGTGCCGTATATTCTGTACTTGTCTATGGTGGAAATGGATGTTTTATCGTTTTTTATTTAAAAAGTATTGCATTTGAGGTTTAGTACTTTTACATACGTTTGATGAAATGCCCAACTTTAATCATGGTACCTCTCAAGACGCTTGTTAGTGTAGGAAGCGGCAGCGCGAATGGACTCAAGTTGTGTGACTTTTACTGTAAGTGAGTAGGACTGGAGCATGGAAAAATATATTGAATGCATTCGTACTGTAAGTCATGCGTAAGTATGTCCAATTACGTTTTCTATATATTCATATCCAAAAGTATCACTTCACTTACCCGGTGAGATAAAGTAAAGTTTGAATACAAGTATTAAAATGAATTCGAATATGACTAAACAATTTCATGAGGTAAAAACCTACTCCAAGCAGCTATGTGAGCCCAGTCAATTGTGTTATCACCGCGCTGCCAATTTGACTTTTTCCGGTTCAGGGACAGTACCTGATTTACTTTATCCCTTAGCCGCTTCATTAAAACCTTTTACCGGTTGGCTGTATGCGGTTTCATCGGTATCAGCTATTTTATTTTATGTGCTCTTCCTCTTTCGGTTGGTTTCTTTACTGTCCATGAGTTCTAAAGCTTTTTTATAACTCAAATGTTTTCACCCGATACTGCTATGGGTACCTGAAACTTCGGATTATACCAAAAATGAGTTGTTATTTCGTGTGCTTGAACAAAAACAAAAGTAATGAAACAATTTTGTCGAAATTGTTCACCCTCACGGGTCCATTTGATCCCCACGGGTGCCTAAAAGTTTGGATTTTACAAAAAATAATCTGTTTTTTGTTTTTTCAAACAAAAGAAGAGAAAAACATTTTTCGAAATTTTGCACGCTCACGCGTCCATCTAACCCCCACGGGTACCTAGAAGTTTGGATTTTACCAAAAATATTCCGTTACAGTATTTGTTTCTTTTGAGCAAAAGTAGAGGAATAGCTTTTTAGAATTTTTTCACCCTATTGGGTTCTGACCCCCACGGGTGCCTAAAACTTTGCATTTGGCCAAAAATAATCAGTTCTTTGTTACATTTAAGCAAAAATAGAAGAACAAAAATTTTCAAAATTGCATGCCAGTGGGGGTCATTTTTACCCCCACGAGTCACGGCGTAGTCCGATTGCGCTGGTTTACGAACTTAAACCTCAAAATCAGCCCTGGATTGCGTATGCAAAGTTTTAGAGGTGTGGTGTCATTATTTCTCGAGTTATCGAGGTGACAGACAGACAGACAGAAAGGCGCACGGACAGAGTGGCTACATAAGCCCAATTGACTGGGCTAAAACCGTCGTATTACGAAACATTATGCATATTTATTGAAAATATTCTTAACTTCGTACATTATAGTATTATTTTCTTGCGGAGAAATGCCATTACCTTCATGTTTTCGTTGGAAATGGCAGTGAATTTTGGCAGAAGAACAAAACTCTCTTCTGTAATGACTTCATTATCTGGTCTTGTGAGAGATCCCAGGGTTTTTATGAGAGGCGAGCGAGTAATAGAGAATATCGTGCTTGATAGAATACGATGATTTCATTATCTAGTCAGCCACGTCCAATATGAATATACTATCTGAGAGCATCAAAAAGCTGATGTTGGTGGCTGCTGATCAAATTGCCCATTATTAAGTCATCGATCTTGATAGGAAACCCTGATTATAATAGAAGAATGGTTTAATACTTCAGCCTTTTCTAAGGTCTCTTCTTCCGTAGAAACTCAAATTCGGATGGAAAGTGTTTGTGTATCCTCTTTCTCGACAGAATACATGCAGCATTTCCTATCTAAAATTGTGTATAAAACCGCAGATAAAACGAAGATGATCTCTCAATATAGATGTAATTACTGTGTAGATCATAATATAGATCAGATCAACGAATAAAACTACTGCATATATTGTACAGTATGTTAGCATGCATAAAAGGCACATAGAATTGGTACATCTGCCCTATAACATCACACACCCACCCACCAAATGCCATTTGATGCGCCACCGTATCTCATACAGAGTATTGAGATTAGAGGAGAGAGATATTGCGGTAATATATTTTATTCTCCACGGGAGTTTCCCCGTTGAGCCCAGTAGTGGTTCAAGGGGTAATTGTGCATGGGATTTTGGTATCGAAAATAAAATATACTTTCCAATTCCAACACATCGTCTCTCCACTTCGTAGTTCTAGCATCTGCTCTCAATTTGTAGATATGTAAAGTGTTCCATATCCTGGGACAAATCGTCTTGCATGAGTAATATTTCTACTTATGTAAAATTGTTTTACAGGCTACTATTCTTGACAGTAATGATGCTTTTATTTATGTGAATAATTTTTCAATATTACGATGAGTTCTATGTTGAAGAATAAAATAATATATAAATGGGCTTTCGCTGTGTTTAGTGGTTTTATTTTGATGGGAAGCCAAAGCCACCTACTGATGAACAAAAATGCCGTACCGTACATTTGTCCTTTAAACAAATATTTTGTTAATTTTTAAATCCTGTTCATCATTTATTCCAATGATATTACTCACAGGCCGGGCCGGACCATGTAGTGCATTCCATTAGTTGGTTCCGGCATTAGTGACTTGATGATTTGTAAGCAATTCTTTTCATACCCAAAGCTTATCTTTTGTGCAGTATTCCCATCACGGTTGAGATCTTCACTTGGGTTTTATTAAAACAAATATGATTTTATGCTAAGTAAACCAAAGCATAATTAATTTTACTTTGACTAGGTCATAACAAATTCAAAGGATGGACATTGACTAAAGAATATTATAATTTATTTCAGGTAAACATTGTTAAATTTCCCTTGTGTACCAACAAAGAAACTTTCCTTCTCCAGACAAAATAAGTTTATGTCATGTTTGTGTAATCAAAACTTCAATAGGTAAAGGCAATAGGCAAGCAATATGTTATTTGAGCTTTCAGGAAAATGTTGAAGATGATGAGCAGTAAGCTCGTAACATGTTGTGAGCTGTATGATTATGACTACAAACTGACTTATTCCTCTCCCTCAGGAGTAAAGTTGATTATAAAGGTGTACCAGGTCAGAAAAGGAGGATTAGATACATGGTTCAGAGAAAAGTATGAAATAGGCTACGGGAAGTTATTATTATTCCCCTTCCTTTGGGGAGTTTGTCTATTTATTGAAGAAATTATGCAAAATGTAAGATGTGACGCAAGACGTGAAGTAGATTACTATATCCTTCGTAAATTCTTATTGGATATGTTATAGATGGTACATGTCTGTTATAGTATTAGTCTAACCGTAACCGTAAGAACTTTTATAGATAGTAGTATTTCGTAGTCCCAGTACTAGGAATATAATGCGAAGTAGTAGATCTAGTAGAAAGTAATCAAGCATGGGATGCCAAGATCCCGGATGAGCCGGGAGAGCCTCTTACTCTCTGTTGTTTGCAAGTGAAAGTCTAAAGTCTGCTTAATGTCTGTAATATTCATTTGCTCGACGGCTTGTTTACGGTTTCCTTCATGGAACTAATGAGTTTACTCGTAAATCGCACTATAAACCTGAGTCTTAATTCTCATTAAATTATTATGCAATGTTTAGGCAAGTTAAATTGAACTAGGGGGCTTTTCTCCGTATTTTAATCGGAATAATGTTAGTTATAGGATAACTTACAAAACATTCCTGTAGTTTAGTTGTTATAATAGAAAATAAATTCATTTGGCCATAATGCACGTGTTCTGCAGTTTGTCTCTTTTACGGATTGAACTAGGCTTAGATTGCCTGAACCAATTGCTATGTATTTAGCATGAATCCTTCATCGATAAATTGTGCATGATTCACTATAAAGGAGAAAGCAAGACAAAGAACCATTTGTAAATTCTGTCTTGAATATTTTCTATTCAGTTGTTAGCCACAGCCAAGAAAATTTCAAGCTTTAAGCAATGTGAAGAGCTAAACTACGACTTTTTCCTCATACCTATCGTTTTTTCGGCAACGAAACTGAATTTTTGATGCATAATTCATCAGTTTATGTATTAGAAATAAATGAAAAAAAAGCAGAGGAGAAAAACAGTCGGATCAACTTCTTCTCTTCTAAAATTGAGCACGTTGCGTTGTTGTAAACTCTTCGTGGATGTTCAAAATCATCTGAAAAATGTCACGAAAGGGATATATATTCATACAAAGTGTTAAAAACTTCAAGCAACAGCCACGATCAGTCGGGCAGATTTTTTGTGTAAAAAGACAATTAGAAATAAACTCAATGGATAGTAAAATAATAAGATAAACCTCCCAATTTGATTCTTCAAGAATTTCAACCTCGATGACATACACATGTTTGAGTGTAAAAATTCAAGAATAAGAACTTCAACTTTCGAATTATCTTATTTTATGCTTTCATGCATGGAAAAACGGCTGCAAGAGCTACGATAGACAACCGTTTACAGAGTTATTGAATTAATGACTTCAATGAAGTTGAAATCCGCAGCTTGAGATAAGATATTGAAGTGAGGCTCCTGGACTGGACTACATAAACTCTTGGCCTTTTCGAGGTTTATAGTTGTATATATGTACCGTATATGCGGAAAGAGCGTGCCGGGACACTAATTAATTTGTCAGTTTTTTTTGGGTTAAATTTAATAGACAATTAAATAGAGCTTATAGGGTTAGTTATAGTAATTAAGGAGGGACACTATTCGAGAGGGGACAGTGTTTGGGGGAGGATACTATTCGAGCATATGCGCTATTTGGTTTCGGAAGGAAAGTCTTCAGGACTTCCAGTATTGAGTAAAAGGGGATTTACTTCTCACTCTTAAAGCAATTTGTAATCAAATATTCCCCACGGTAAAACATACGTTTCGCATACGATCCTTGCTGACGTAAGTTATTTTAAAATGTTTTTAAAAGATAAAACAGGCAATAGAAATATCTGCGTCAAATGCAGTGTTGCCCTTAATAAGAATAAGAGTCTGATATTTCTGGACATCGGTAGCTTTTAAAGACATTTTCAGGTTGCGTTCTCCTTCTCTCCCTTCGACTTCAATTTCCAGCTCCATGAAGGTTGAAAGTTGTCAAGTTCTACAACTCGGCTTTCTTTCCAGAATAAATGTAAACAGGAAATCCATCAACGCGTCTCAACTTCTTTACGATATAGATTTCCTCGCGATTGTGGGAAACATATTTCTTTATAATGACTTCCGCTCGTTCAATATGCAGATGCTCTAGATGCATTCACTTCCTTCACAATGACGGGTACATAGACACTTAGCTCGGGTTGGCATTTATATGAAAGTTAATTTTAAAGAACGCTGCTAGGAACGTGCAATTTAGTAAATTAGAAATGGAAGAGAGTTTTCCAGAGAATTCAAACCATTCATTCTTACTACCACACCCCTTCCTATCCCTAGTTAGAATTTCATTGGATGAGAGTGAGGAGAGGTTAAACTATGCAGATTAAAATGATTATTCAACCTATATCGATAGTCGAGATAGTTGAGAAGAGGTTTGCAGAAGTGGAAGGGCAGCAATACGCCTAATTTGTGAATTCCAGGGGAGAAAGTTCATCGGAATAAATTGTCCCTGAGCGCAATAAGTTTACTGGTACCAACTCAAGAGCACTATGGAGCACACTTTAGTAGTAGCAGTTGTAAGTCGATAATATTGCCTGGGTATTTCATTTCATACTTTGTCAAATATATTGCGATGCATGTGTTTTCTATATCAGTAAGCACAGAGGTCTTGAATATATATTATTATTATATAATTTGATTTACCGTATTTCCCGATTTAATTCCCCCCGCCCCCGAAATAATTCCCCGTGGGAAAAAAATTCCGATCCCTAAAATTGAAGCTTTTTTAATGAGATATTGAAAGTTAACTTTCTCAAAGGATGTTTAACCGTTTTAAAAGAGTATAATACCTAAAATAATTTTGAGAAGGGTTTTTTACCATAAAAATTTCGAATTAATTTATAACAAGCCAAAGCTGAGAATGCTTTTTTTTTACGAAACTTTAAAGTGTTTTTTGTAATTCAATTAAGGAACTACTTAAGAGAATGAACATATAGGAAAGAAAAAATTACTAGTATTTTAAAATTGCCATTAAAAAAATTAAACTGAAATTTTAT
>JAQFZX010001869.1:0-24428 GCA_034682405.1 Hydroisotoma schaefferi | reverse complement strand
TTAGAGCGCGAACGGACGGACAGACGGACGGACGGACAGAGTGAAAGTTCATTCACATAAAAGGCATTTACATGCCTGTAATAAAGCATTTATCAAAACCTAAGAAAAGAGTAATACGACCTGACAGAGGCTTTTTGGCAAAAACTTTTGATCGGTGTAAAAATGGTAGTATTGTAATTGTAAAACACAGTCAGTGGATAGTAAACAGCCAAAAATGATATGCAAAGCTGATCTGAAAAATTACAAAATTCTGATCGTCTCAAATATTATTATTACTATGCAAAAAGAATGGCTCTTGTTTTGTATGGTTAACCACGCAAGGTTTTGTGACCGCTAAAGACGTCAAGTTGACAGCATTTTATTGCTAGCAGCATTTATTCGTTTTGCAAACTACTGGACGTGGAGACTAAGATTTTTGTAGAGGTCAGTCGAACACCAAATTCCATGCTAATGTCTCAATTAACTATGCGAACTAAAATTAATTATAGATGTTGGTAAAATTAGTTATAATCTCCGAGTCGTTACTCTTTCCATAGAGTTTGTAGGTGGATGTGTGAGCTTCTAGTTAACACCAGACAAATAAGCAAGAAATTGGGTTCAATTCTTTTGAATTAGAATTTGCTGAACTAAGCACTCTATTTTTTATCCATTGCCTAAGCTAGTTAGTCCATACGGCTATTCTGGTAACCCTCTTTCAGTTATTCTGCGTATCGTATCTACGCATAATACATTCCAACTACTTTGTATGTATTTATTTGTACTATTTCAAATGTACGCTGAGTTCTTTAACTTTGCTTTACGATAGGGACAATTGAATTTAATTTCCAAGCATTCATTTCATTGTAATTCACTTTGTTCTCGCTGAGCTGGTTTCATCGTAAAGCTAGGCTTAGTTTGAAATCAGCGATCAAAGGAAAGGGGACATACAGAATAGCAGGGAACCAGTGAGAGTGGCAGTAGTTAGTTACCAGGGCTAGGGTTTCTGCAGTTGAAGTTGGTCTTAATTTGAAAGTTGTTGAAATATCCAATAAAATGTTACGGCGTTTGCTGCTATATGCTGGACGCTTTTAAGTCTAACAAGGACGAAATAGCTTAAGCTCATGTTCTTTCCCGTTTCAACGTGATAGCCATGTAATTCTAAACTTTAATAATGAGGACTCTTTCATGGTTCATCAAGTGCAGTATAAGTACTTTTACTTAATGGATGATCGAACTTGAAGAGTATATTTTCATGGGATCAAGCAATAAATGCGATCGATGTGAATGCGAGGCCGAGAATCAAAATTTATTGAAGCATGATGTGACTTCTATTTCATTTAAGAAGATGGCTCAGCTTATTTCGGGATTGGAAAATCCAATAAATCACCTGCAGGCACATAAACCTAATTTGGTGACGGTTTTCCGGTTCTTTTAATTTCAAATTCAAACCCTGAATATAATGAAACAAATAATTGACAGTCTTACACACTTTATTCTGATATACAGCATGCGCTACTGAAAAACAAATACTAAAACACCTGTGGTGAAAGGTATTAAGGGCCAAACAATTAATTGAAGCTGAGATAACTCAGCAACCTTCTGTCAGGGCAGGAAAATGCCTATATTTATAGATAATCAGATATATTTGCCTACGGTTTACTTCCGTTCTAAATCGTGCTTTCAAGGATTCGGGAGTTTTCCTCGAATAAACAAACAGTGCATTATTCACTGCATATATTTATGTTATTCATGGAAGGGACTGTGCAGTAAGCGGTCTAAGTACGCTTTATCACAGTGCATTATTGACCACGCAGAGTTTAGATTTGTTATTTGCAGTCAAATGATTATTTTAAAAAGCTGCTAAATCCTTCTATTTGTTTGTAGTGTACTGGACAGAGTGTCATCCTATTGTAAACAGTACAAACACTTTCGTTGAGAAACTAGAAAATAAATTTGTGGTAATACCAGAACATCCCCATTTAATCCACTTTAAATAGGCATTCGTTTGTTTAGAGGATTTGCGTTCTCTATTTGCTGTTTAGAAGCACAACTTTTCCAATTTCGTTGAATCCTTTACGCTCCTTTGTACTATGTTCTACTATATTTCGCAATCAAATCATCATATAAAATAATATTCTCTCAGCGCTATTTCCGCCGTGGCTCCGTAAGTCTGGTTTGTATTATTGCTGTTAGGATAAAGAAAGTTTTTATTAGCTTGTCATAAACAGTATAAACTACTGAGAGGGTAGCAGTTTCGAATTGCGTGAAAAGTAATCCAAATATCTACGAATTAGTTAGCTCTAATGTGAATTAACGTTTACATTTCTGCTTTCCATTAAATGATGCTAAGGTCAGAATGGGATTTTAGTCCCTTGACTTGAATAGTTCTGAAAGTTTCAAAAGAAAGAGTCAGCTCATTTTGAGAAGATATTTGGGAAATGTTGCCCGTTCGTTGAATATTTAGAAATCGTCTTCTATAGTGAATTATAGTAAGCATACATGTTTTATTTAGCTTTTGATTTGTTTATAATGTAATACAATGCTATTTGGTAGTTTTAAACGCTTATAAGCAAAAAACTGTTAGTTGCTGTATAATTTTAAATAAAATCGCCAGTTATAAAACTGCATGATTGATACGATCTGTAAACGTAATTACATTTTTGCTTAGGGATAAAGTTATAAACTTTACTATACTCTAGACATTGATAATGCATTTGTCTACTAATTACGTCTACAAGCAAAGAAATGTGTCTAAGAGAGCTCCTGGCCACACTGATTTCTGAAAATGGCTTTATAATTATTCGGCTTTCAAGCACGCAGGTAAATCCTAGTGTAAACGCAGCACTAATTACATTAATAAAGTAACAAATACACAAGAATAGCGTCCAATGCAATTTAAAGTAAGTATTTTTAACTCCCCTAGTATTGTATACAAGCTATTCATGAGCTGTTGAATTGTTATCATAAGCCTGCAGCCCGGTACGCGGTACGGCAGCCGGTATTATCAAACAAGCTTGGTGTCCTTTCTGATATTTTCAACTATAGAACCTTTGCCCTTTACTGCATTTTGTTTAGACAAACAGTTTAGCTAGTTTATTACTTACTTTAGTGAGAAATTATTTGCAAAATTGTATTGAAGTTTAAAAATACCTTTGAAGAAATACTAGCTCAGCACATCATCTTAAACAAGACTGCAATATTTGCGATTAGTCGACCCGCTGAGCTGTCAACTGCCACTGTCCTGCATGAATGTAAACTAGAATCGGAAAATAAACAAGCAGAAGATTAAACTAGAAGAAAATTCCACCTGCACAATTTTGACAGACAGTACAATTATACCTTTGTGTCAAGCATTGTTTTCAATCCGCCGTAAAAGTCAAAAGGAAGAAACTGTCTGTTAAAGCTATTAATTAAATTGAATTTCTTGGCTGGCTGCACAAACTGATTATACTGCTCATAGGTTACCATTATATTACGTTATGTAGCAGAGAACAGAGGTACACACTTTAAGTTACGCTTCTGAAAGGTTGCTTAAGTATACATATTCTTATCTACCTATCTTTTGTCTGCTAAAATTATCTTAGTTTTTTTTAAACTGCACCCAACAATGGCACAGGCTAATGAATTTGGATTTGAATGAATTCTCCAAACTTCCAACAAACTTTTACCAAAAGTATACACACGACGCTTGAAAATGCATGTTTTAACATCACTCACAAAAACAATCACCTATGCTGTGGTTCCGTCCGTAAAATCTTTTTATGCCCTTTTAAGTTGAATTTATTCCACCTCAAACTCGCAATTTGGATAACTTCCTGAATACTCAAGAAGAAGCTTATTCCATATTGTATGTAGGCCAGGCTAATAAGGAATTTAGTGAGAGTAAATAAATCTAGAAAGGTTTAAATACGGTGAAAACAATACACCCATCATAATAAATACCAATAATACTAGCTACTACTTCTATTATTATTACTACTACTACTACTACTACTACTACTACTACTACTACTACTACTACTACTACTACTAATAATAATAATAATCTGAAAACGGAACGTTTTAAGTGGCCGTTAATCCTGCTATGCTACTGCCATTGGCTAAACTTTCGGCATGAGCTAAAGACGGGAAAAAGGCTGTTCGGGAAAAGTGTTTCATGTTTCTGGGCAGTTGAATTATACAGACATTTATTAGAAGTCTCAAGGGAATATAACTTTGCTTATTTCTCGAAAGGAGTAAAGAAGCAGATTACGACCAACACATTATTGGTATATTATATGCTGAGTTCAGCAACAATGGTTTTGTAAACTACAAGTTGAACATGCAGTTGAGCTTGTTAAACGAGTACAATTTACATCCGACTAATATTTCAAAGTTTGCACGGTTCATGAAACAAGGCAGAACTTTATGTACTTACAGTTAAAGAGTGTATTATTTCTAAGCTGTGTGGGCTGTTTTCTTTAAAACACAGTGTTTCAACTTCATAGAATGTCGTGTCCTGAGAGGAACCACCGGAATTCCCGATGGCCATATTATATTTATACTGTCATAAACAAATTCACTATTGTCTTACGCCGTCGACGTTGGAAATTCTTCAGAATAATATTTTGCTTGCGCAGACAAACTTCTGCCTGGGAAGTTAATGTTTTCTATACATCACCAAAATACGAGCTCCGAAACTCGAACAGAAAGTTTTACGATGAAGCACATCATAAGAATGCTATTAAGATCCACTTGTTCTAATAGTTTCTGATTGTTTTTTAGTCATTTTAATCATACAAACGGGGTTTTACAATACACATTTGCTGCTAATGATGACTACATAAATGGACAAAAGCAAGGAAATAACGCGAAGTGAAAGTCGCATCGTACATATTTTTTATTAGTTGCTGCAAGTTTTGCAGTTGTTTCCTTGTTGGTGGGAATAAGGGCATCTGCAACAAAAGCTGGTAGAACGGCAACTTCTTAATTACCGTGAAAGGCTTAATTTTGAAACCGTTTAGACCATAGCGTGACCGTTTGCTGTATTAGTCTTCCTCTTATCCATCTGTAATGCTTTTTATAACAATTTTTACTTTATTTGGCGTTGATTCGATTTATACGCATTATAAGTTTTAAAATAAGTTTAAAAAATAATTAGTTAGTTTTGCTAGTTAGTATGGTTAGTGAGTAAGTTCGTAACTGAGACGGTTGAACTGCAAAAATTATCTACTTCTACTATTATGATAAACAAAATTTGAAAGTACATTAGCTAAAAATAGGGCAGAGTCCATGAGAATTTATCCGTTAACCAAGAAAAACGTGTAATCGTTGCAAGCAGCTATAAAAGCTTTTACTTCCTGAGATCGAAACTTCCTGCGCTACTATGTAAATCAAAATCAATACTACGCCATGCAATGCTCTGCTAGCAGCGAACTCTTTTAGCACCTATTGAGTTTCCTCTCATTCGTCTTCGTCTCCCAGGTCCCAAGATGTACATTTTTTAGAAGCAAGGGTCTACCTTTTCTTCCTAGGCATATCATATGGACACATATTCAACTGCGTGTCATATTGTATAGAAGCAACTTTCATCTCGTTTCAAGCAATGAATTTTAAACAAAGCAGAGAGAACCAGCTAGGAATACCAATTTTTCAAAAGTCGTTTTAGCCCGTCTAAGGCTTATGTAAACCACAGCGTCCGTGTGTCCGTCTGTTGGCACGATAAAATTTGATATCTGCATTGTTTAGATTAACAAAAAGAGCACTATTGAATTTCGTAACAATCGAAAGAAGTATTGATACCTGCACGTGTTAAACCACCCCCACGGGTGAAAAATTTAAAAATCTTATTTTGCAGTTTTGTTTAAAGTTGTAAATATTTAAAGTAATCATTTTCGAATCTAAAAGTTTCCTACCTAAAAATAAAAGCCCATCGGCTTCAAAAACCCAAGTACCGAATTTCCGGAAATTACTCCCCTGGGAAATTATTGTTTCAAAGGAAACTGAGAAAAACTAACATGAGTAAGATTGGGTGAATTTTAATTTTTAACATAGATAGAGGAATTTTCCCAGGGGGTTATTTAAGGGGGAGTAATTTCCGGAAATTCGGTAGTAAAAACCCTGAAAAACTACATTTATACACATTTCTAACCATTTAGAAGCATTACCAATTTATTGTTAGTTATAAATGGAAGGGACAGGAAGTAGAGGAACAAAAGGGGCGTGGGGGTTGTACCCTCAGCACTTTTTCAGAAAACCCTATAAATTAAGGCTTAGACAGGGTCGGATAGCTGTTTGGAGGAGGTTTTGAACCGTTGTATGCTAAAAACACCGTTATTTTTTCCGATACTGCGCTGCAAATGATTCTGCTGGTGGTACTAAATGATCTGAAACAAGGCACAGAAGCTAATAGTAATATTGGGGGAAAAGTATCAATAGTAGTAGTACTAGTAGAAGTAGTAGCAGTAGCAGTAGTACTAGAAGTAAAATCAGTATTAGTGATATCAGTAGCTTGTTCAATACTGAATGAAAGCAGTGTTATGTTATAATAGACATTCAGTCAACTAGTACTAAAATAAAATAACTTTTTCCGCTTTAGCACTACCAGCAATAAAAACAAGCCCTTGGAAATAAACCTTATTTACGAACTAAAGTCTATCTTACATCTCTAGCTAAGGTGCATACTATATTAGTATAAAACAAACCTAGCAACCGAGCCAAGCCATCCGAGTAGAAGTAGCAGTTGGTAAACAAAGGCAATCCGGTGAACACCTTATTATCTTCCATTGAGTCAATGCATCAATTGTAATGAGAAATTCAGGCTAAACCTCCCATTTCATAAATAAATCATGCTAGACTGCACATCTGCACATAAAGCGTCCAAAAACTTCTATCGCTCTGGCCTATAAAATGGATATCCTAGATCGCTTTCACCACCCTTTACTATAAATGCCGTATCGATTCTACATAACACGAAGGATTCAGTTTAGTTTTACTGTAGAATCAAACAAAAATGAACGAATCAAGAAGAAACAGAATGGATAGAAACCTTCTCCTAGACCAAGAACAAATAATAAATCGATTGCCCACTTGTCCTCTCTAATGATACGACCCCGATCGAAGTTTGGTGTTATTACGTGATTTAGTTTCCCCCAATCTCGACCAGTATGACATGGACAGCTCGACCATCTTTAGGGAGTATAGGCCACTTTTACCTTATTTTCTGTCATCCTAATTGAATAGAAGAATCACGTACAGTCACCCCATCATGAGGGAAAATATATTAAAGCACAATCAATAATACTGAAGAATAGTCGTAGATTTATATTTAATATGAGAAGGAGCCTGACAGAAAGCAGGAAAGGTCTCCCAACAGACTGAGTTAGCAATCAGCATTTAGAAATGGTAGGCAAGTTGTAGGCAGTTTAAGGGCACTTTATTTTGTTAAAAGGATTTAACCCACAAGAGAAAGAGAAAGTAACCTTACAGAGAATCCAGTTAGCGTTTGAGTGGCACATATTTTCGAAATAAAATAACGACAAATTCAATTAACTCAATGAGTCATGGAAAGATTTTGTCTCTCTATGATGTGCAATAAGGTTCGAAGGTCTGTCTGTATCATATGCATTGCATCCAATTTTTGTTGTTATTTTGTTTCTGTACAAGTATATTAAAAAGAGGTTGGAGAAAGTTACCCAGAATGAAGTAAGGGTCTAATATCTGTCGGTGTCTCTAAATAAGTGAAATGCCACTGGCTAATTTTTACTCAATCGAGGAAACAAACTCCCACAGAGCCCATAAAGAACAGACCTAACGAGGAGAAAGTAACTCAGGATTTGTTGAAAGTAACACATATTGGAAGATATGCCTGTCTGCGTGTTTTATGTCTGAAGCTATGTCCATGGAGTAGACTGCCACTATCCTTCAGTATATTAACAGTTAGTTTCAAGCAAGGGAAATGATAGAAAAATGGCTATGATGACGGTATTCCCATCTCACAGATCATGTAGTAATAATGTAAGAAAAATCGAAACCGCAGAAACTTTTGTGACCTCATATTTCACTTAACATAATATAATGTAGTGTTCAGGGAAGTTTTGACTACCGTCGTGGATACTTCTCGTACTTTACTAGTGGTACCAGATACTCCTGTCACTCCTTCTATTACCTTGAGAATTCAACTTACGACCTAGAAAGATAGCTAGAACTAATGGTTGCATTAAATTACATCGTCATGCTCATCAAAGTATTTGTCTGGCCTTGTGGGCTTTCCGTACATTTATTTGTAATGTACAGGTCGCAGTTACTTGTGCTCGGTTAATATAAGAAATGAAACGTCGGAGTGAAATGAGTCTGAACTTAATTCCAAATGATTTCTGTTCCTTTTCATTTATTCTCATTGATGGGATCCCCTTTAGGATTTGACACTCATATTTACTGTTTCATACAAGCTGATAATATTTCATGGTTGGGTTTGTGGGATAGGTATGTAACGATCTATAACTCATGAAAGGAGTTGGCTTTTCTACGCCCTGTTCAGTATTACTTCTCTATTCGGTATTATTAGCTGACACCTTTCTCTCACAAGTCTACACTTTACTTTCTCCGTCCCGCGGCCAGAAGTGCTTATCATCTTCACAAATCCGTTTGATGAGATTTCATTTATACGCATTACATTCTCGGCTTCTTTTTCATTCAGTTGGGCATGGGCCTGCTTCTGTAGGTTTCTGAGAACGGAATGCAATTATAGGGCTGGGTATAGGTATCGTCTAAAAATGGTCTGGACTCTGAATACTATCGCTGAACTTGGTAGTTTAGGTTAGTATGTATACTATACCGAGGATTTTCTCTCTTTGGTAAACATCTTTTCCTACTACAATCTGAAACAAAAGTATACCTAAGAAAAGCAACTCAAATGAAAAGAATTACGAGAATGATAATATGACAGCATGTCATTTTGGTTATGCGTACGACAGTTTCTGCTTTAATTATATAGCTAAATAAAAAATAGATGGATTTAAAAGCAATTCTCTATTTATACCTTAAAATGGTATGAATTAAATGTCAGTACTTTACCGTTTGAACTTCTATTACCAACAGGTTCATATCAGCTCGGCACATGTTCCAGACCGGTTGATGTTGACATAACGGGTTGTCAAAACCATACGAACATCACAGTCCGACCGAACTCCACACCACTCAAGTTCCAGTCAAACTCTTAGCAACTTACACAGCATATTACAGAGAAAACTTTCTCTTCGTTCCCTAGCCAAACTAGGTACACCACAGAACTCTGACTCCAGCAAAACTAAAAAGTAAATAAAACATGGTTTCGCGAGAACACCTAGTTCTCTCTCAGCTCAAGAGCACAATCACCCAACCATGGTCATGTCATTTGCTTTGACTACGCTCACGGATCGTGAAGCAAATTAGAGAGCGAGGTGAGAAGGTACCATAGCGAGAGATTAGATTTCAATTGAACCAATAACTAACTAGCGAGAGTCGATCAGTACTATCAAGAGTAGTGCTTAGATCGCTCCTTTCGTTGAAGTGATCTCCATCACATCTATCAACTTCCATCCGCTTCCCCTGTCCTTTACTTTAGGCATGGAGATGGAAAGGATCCGATTGGTGACTTTAGGAGGTACTGGAGTAGGTAAAAGTTCGATAGTAAAAAGATTTCTATTCAACACCTATCCAGAGAAGCACAAGCCGACTGTGGAGGATTTATATAATCAAGAGTACGACATTGGCTCAACAACACTTAAAGTTGACCTCTTAGATACTGCTGGTGACCTCCAATTTCCTGCTATGCGGCGTCTCTCTATCACAACTGCTCATGCCTTCCTTCTGGTTTACGCTATTGATAGTAAGGAAAGTTTTGAGCAAGTAAAAGGCTGCTTTGAAGAGATTCGAGAACACCGGGCAGACTTTCAAGAAGTGCCCATCATCATCGCTGGGAATAAAGCGGAACTCCCGTCCATAAAAAGAGATGTGGAATTTGATGAAGTTTGTGATTGGATCCATGATCATTTACCTAAAATACGGTGAGCTTTGCTTTAACCCCCTTCGTTTTAGGGTTGTTTGATCCTTATCTTTTGAGTTGCAATAATAACATTACTAAACTCGCAACAATATTTGGCTAAGCGTTCCTAAGCTGAATGGGTTTAAATAATTTTGCAAGGTTCACGTCACACCCTATGAACAAATTGGAACCTTGTGAGCAGAAGCAGTTTATAAGTTTCACAGTGGGTTTAAAATAGTTTAAAATATTTTCATCTACAGTACAGTTTTATTTTTCAGGGATAAGAAAGCTATAAACTTTTGCTGTTTTAAATTAGAAACATGCTGCGAAGCCTTTTTAGATTTTTACAAGTGGGAGATCTAGATGGAATGAAAAAATGTTTTTTACCAAAGACCTTTTCAGTTTCATCTATTTTGTTAGTTTATTCTGTCGGAGAAAGTGTTCAACATTTTATAATCATGAAATGGCTTATTTCAAACCAGTAACGTTGTTGGCTTTTTTCGTCGTCTTTCCGCTAGCCGAGCCTAGCGTATGCATTTATTTTCAGCGATAAAACCTATCCTAAACTAAGTTCTTTATTCAACTGTATGAATAGAAATGGCTGTTAAATTTCGAATACTTTAGTGTAAATTGAAACCCTTATTCTTATTTCTCTCATTACTGGTTGGGTTCATATACTTTCCCCGTTCATATCTTGTAGTTACTCGTAAAATGCTATTCGTTTTTTTTATTCCGCTCAAGTGTGCTTGATTGAGTATTATGATAGGGGGCAAAGAAAGTGAAGATAGAATTGGGCCTGTTACAAGCCAAAGTATGATCAGTGGATCGAAGGTAGAATTCAAGCTGACTGGTTTTTAGACACTTTCATGTACTGTTTGTCCACACATGGACTATAAAGACTCACAACTATTATTACTGGTAATTACATTGTTCAAGCATCGATAAGCAAGACTTCCATGTTTACATTGGTAATGTTCTTTGTTCTAAAATTGGCTCAGTTGCAGTTGGTCGGGACAACGATTTCACCAAAGTAAGGCTAGTATTGATTAGCCCTCGTATGTTTAGCCTTCGTATATAATGTTTGTGTTTGTCTAAACTTCCATGGTTAATGCAGGACCCGTTTTAGGCACCCTTGTCTTGGTGTTTTTACAAAGCTTCTAACAGAAATTACCTTCATTTAGTTGCAAGGCAGACCCAAAAATTTACCTCGATCATTTATATCCAATCCTTAAGCACGAATAATTATGAGATCCAACGATTTTAACTCAAATCATGCATGAATATCTCCCAATAAAGTCTTCAGATGCATGGTACGATAAGGTAGGAAGTTATTATAGAGAAGTTGAAATGCTCCTATAAAAGCCAAATGCTGAAGCCCTAAATATAGCATTTAAATCATGTAAGTTTAGTTTGAACTTTACTGAATCATTGTCCACTCACATAGAATATTAAAAAGGTCATCGGAGGTTTACGTTGTTCTAAATGGAAATGGTTAAACAGGTTTTTATTCGGTGTGAGGATGAGGAGTCATGTTTTTACTGGTCCTCCGGAGAAAATCCAAAAAAGATTATAAGTTTTCAATTGTGAAATATTTTTCATTATTATTAGCACATAACTTTAAATTCGTGGCGAGTCTTGCAGATTGAAACTTAAGGTAGTTTAGTATTCATTCTGCATTCTAGTGTGATACGGCATTTTCCAAAAAGAGCAGGTCTTCACGGAGACCGATAAAGTTCTACTCTTGGTCTATTATTTGTGGATTAAATACTCTTACTTCACTTTGGATCACGTAGCACATTGCTGGATAAATACTATGAGGAAAGCTCCATGGGTTTAGAGCAATAAAACGATATACATAGAGGTACACGGGAGACAATTAATTTTAGTATGCTACTTACTAGTACTACTACGGAACGGAGACAAAGAAAATAGGGTAGGAGACCAACTTAAGGATGATGAATCCTAATCTACCCAGTACACTAATTTTGACTTCCAAAGCAATTTATATTTTCCTCTTAGGGCGGAGCACTGTGCTTGCTTTTTTTTAATTTGTAGACCATGTAAATTTTAAAATATAGTACTGTTTACTGCATAACAAAGAATAGAAGAATGCGCACATGGACATTAGTGGGGCTTTCAAAACGCTTGACTTTACCCTAGCGCTAAGTATCTAAACAGAATTTAATTTTCGTCCATTTCTACAAATTTCCTGTCATTTGTTTTACAGACATTCTGTATGTGTCTCTGCTAAGTACAAAAGGACTAAGGATTGACTGTATATATAAAATCGAATTTGGAACAAATACTCGGTGTCTTGTTGGTCCTAAATTCATTTTTTAAGGGTGGAGTTGGAGATTCAATTCCACAAAAAGTGTTTTCGAGATTTACCTTACTTATGGTGCATTAAATAAGGTAAAAGGAAAGAATACGACTACATTTTAACCATATAGAAAAAAGCAGTGCATAGAACAATTTTGGATGTTGCTTATGACTATTGTACGTTCATTTATGCTGGTGAGCAGTAGAGTAGGTTGGAAACGGGGATTAAAAGTACTAAAGATTCCTCCATGGTAAAACTGTCTGTATCTGGAGAACATTTCTCACTACTTGAAGCTTGGTTTGTGAAGATAATCAGGAAGACACAGGGGTTGTTTTTAGTTAGTATAGTATGGCAATGTAAATGTAAGCAACCGACCTGAATGAATTTTAGAGATTGCGGTTGTAAACCGCATGGGATATGGAGTCTTGAGCTTTTAATCCTTTTAAGTAAACAAAACTAATGCCATGCCTATAAACATTAAATACATATATATGTTACAAACCGTGTTCTTTAGTATACTGACAAAGTGAAAGTTTTTGAAAGTGTCTTGAAACTAGATGAACTAAAGCTGAGGAATTTGCATGCATTACTATTCCAGAGAGCTGTGGAGCACTTTCGTTGATAGGATTTGATTAACGTGACTTTGGGAAAAAAATAGCCATTAGCTTCCAAATTAATGGGATAAAGCTGACTTGACAGATGTCTATTAAAAGCAAAAACTAACTTTTTCCATGTTTTTAGTTGCTTGCTGTAACTTTGATTCGTTTAACCCTTTTAAAATTTAGCAGCTATGTATTACCAAGGGATTAAATCACTTTTTCATTATTATGCCCATAGATATGCTTTGATGTAGTATTAAATAAGTAAATAATTAATTAATTTAGTTAGTATAGTTATAGTAGAGTTCGACAGTTTATTTTGTGCAATAATAGTTTAATGGAGAAGTAGCTTGAACTGTAATGTATTAAAATGAATTAAAAGCAACATAGCTAGCAGCCCGTTTACTTATCCGTATAGTTTCCTAGAAAGCTTTTAGCTAGCAAGTAGCAACATCATTAATATTGATTTTACAAGGAACCTTATGTATTAAACTACTTTACATTAGGTTTTCGAGTTTTTGAGTTTACATTTCCATTACAGTCGACCCTTATGGCTTCACCGTAGAAACTAAAACAGTAAGGAGAGTGAAAACTTTCTTCTGCCCGTACGAAACCTTCCACTTTATGTGAAGTGAATCCAAAGTCACACAAGAATTCATTGCATTATTAAGACTACCATTATTATTCTGCCTCCGTCAGCAGAAATACCTAGCAGTAAGCAATGATACTGGCAAAAGTAGTTGCAGGTCACATTGTTGGTTACGTAGAAAAGGGATGTTATCCGATGTAACTAGAACGCGGAATTGCCGCAGTCGTTTAATTTTAGGTATATAGCTACCTAATTCTACTGTAGAAGCCCCTGTGGAACAGAAAACGTCCTATTAACATTATATCTGGCGAATGGGGGGGGGGCTTATGAAGCCTTCTGCTTCTCATTCGCTTTAGTTATGACCACATCATAAAATATATGCATAACTACTTTCCCCATTTGCATCTTTTTACAGTATAATAAGGCTTGTGGTGCCGTCTTCCTTGGTTTTAGTTACGTCGTTTCCACATAATTTGCATACTTAAGTTAAAAACTAACTAATGATACCTTTCCCTGCGGTAATTTAGTATTTAAGAAGCTAATCATATTTGTTATGAGTAAGTGGGGTTTGTTAAGGCCCAGCAAAAAATTTCATCTTACGTTTATCTGTTCTTAACTTTACTTTACATGGGTGGGGGGTAAGTTTACTATGTGAGAAACTGTATAAGTTTAATGAATATATGCCCTTAGGACTCCAATCGGCTCCACCAGTATATAATTCGAGTAGAAATAACAAATTGTCATAATATTCATTATAATTTATTGTTAACCTTTCGAGTGAAAACGTATCTTGTAAGGATTCGTGGTTAGTTTAGAGTTGGGAAAAAGTGAGAAGGAAACTTTAAACAGTCTAAAGTCGTTCTCTCTCAACTTTAAAAAGTTTTCAATTCGTTCAGCCAAGTGAACATATTTCCACATTTAAGGTTAGAATGACATCTCAGAAGGGTTTAATTAGAGAAGGATCCAGTAAAAAACGTGTTTATGTTGATGGCAGCATCAACACAAAATGCGCACGTTGAATGATTTCTTCTAATGAAATAGTTTCAGGTACGTAAGAGAAGTATGCTTTAATTAACACCTATTCTTATGCTAAAATATGTATTCTCCGCTAGGGTGGTTATTTAAATGCGTGCATGAAAATATATATTGTACATGTAAATAAAAAAGGAGCCTATAATGAGAATTTAATCAAATAATAGCTAGTGAGTAGTGATAATATTAAGTAGTTTCCTAGTGGTGGGGTTTATTGGAGATTTAATTAGGCTTTATAGCGTGTTTTCATCTTTGGATAAGACATGAAAAGCAAACAAATGCTTTGAAAACAAATGTTGAAACTTCCAATTAGAGAAATAGTACTTTTTTATTTGTATTATTTCAGCAAACCCTCTTTTTCTTTGTAAGGAAAGTTTTTGATTTAAAGTTACAACAATTTGCATCCAGCTCGATTCACTGACTGTAAGTAAACTAGCCAATTGTTTAGTTTTTCAAGTAGTGGTGGGATTTAGAGGATATTATTTTTCTCAGACTATTTTGAAACTGAAAGCAGAAGCCTATCTTCGTGAGACGTCAGTTGTTGAGTCTGGAGAGGCAATTATTTGGCTTACAATTTTCCGGGCTTATAAAAAAGTATTTGGTAAGTACACTGATATAGATAC
Organism: Hydroisotoma schaefferi; assembly: GCA_034682405.1. Classification (NCBI taxonomy): domain Eukaryota; kingdom Metazoa; phylum Arthropoda; class Collembola; order Entomobryomorpha; family Isotomidae; genus Hydroisotoma; species Hydroisotoma schaefferi. The sequence goes on along the minus strand of JAQFZX010001869.1, from coordinate 9,283 downwards.
AAACACGTACCGTTTTTCCATATGCCAGAAAAAAATATAAGCCCAATTATTTCAGGAAGAAATGTCATGAATTGGGTGTAAACGAGTATCAATAAAGCAGGTTTTTAACTAGCCAATTTGCTTGGTTGTATTTGTAGATCTTCACTGACAGTAAGCTTCATTTTCGGTGAAAGTTTAAAACTATAATAATTATGAAGTTAGAAGAAGAGGCAGTACCCAAGAAGATTGCAAAACAATATTGTATTGATTCAGTTGATAAAATGGTACTATTTTCACATCGGAAATAGTTTTCTTTGTAGTAAAATTTGCTCTTTTTCTGTTTAACAATTTACGGGTAAAGAAAATCCCATGTGGAGTTGAAACGGTAAATACAGTAAAAAGTCCATTTCATCCCGTAGTTGCTTTGTGGGAAAGCAATAACGAACCAATAGGATACGATATCATGATAGGGTGTCCCTTATCAAAATCAAATCATCGTTCCGTGAAGAAAAACAATGCCATCACCGAGATATTTGTACGAAATAAAAGGAAACTTTCATCTCGTTAGTACTCAACAGTTCTTCGATCGAATGATTGTAGCTTGTAAACTTCAACCAAGTATTATCATCACATCATCATTATTATATAGGCATGCTTATTGTAAAGATTCCACGAGGCAAGTTAGCAACAACATTATAGGTTTCTTTGCTGTGATTTATTTTTGTGGACTGGAGCTTGAGCTTTCCTTATAACTCTCCTGGGGAATATACTTAAGACCGTTGATAAGTATTCATCTACTCAACTCAACTAACGTGTAACTGTATTGTAGGATGCTAAAAATTACTTTTTGTTTGGATGATAACAATCTAGTGGCAGTGGCTATATGAGCCAGGAAATAAGAGCCTCTTGTTGGGAAGTAGAACGAGAAATATGTTCTATTCAATTTGCCTCGTCTATTTAATTGTCCCATTATTCGACCCTTCTCCCTTTCCATCGAAACCATGAAACCTATCTTGAATACTATTTTTTACAATCGTGTAGGCTTTTACTTATATTTTCTGTAGAAAATAAGTATTGTCTGTTTTAAATTATACTCCATGATGGGTTACACAGACATTGTAGAGGTTCAAAATGAATTCTAATGCCTTTTATAGGCACTACCGAAGGCTTTTACCTTTCTCTCTCCTGTCATTCTTTTCTTCGTTAGTTGTTGTTTACCTAGGTTTTATTTTTCTTGGTACTGTTTTTTGACAACCTGTCACAAATACATTTAGTCTGTGAAGTCAAGGATTGCTATTGTTGAAAGTCAAGTACTGTAAATGGAAGCAGTAAATATATAAAAGGTTGGAAAAAATCGAGACTATAGGATGACTTGCGTTGAAAAAATCGTTGAATTACTAGTTTTCTTCACGCATTCCCTGCTTCTTTCCGTTCTGATGGCAGTTATTTAATAGGAAAACGTTTATTTATTTCAAGTATCAAACTCTAAAGAAGCTTGATTAGCTCAGCAAAAGGGTTTCATCAGGTTGTGTGAATTCTATTTGTTTTAACTTTTCTTGTTTTACTGTTTATTTCCTGGTAGTTGTTTAATTTAATTTTTTAAGTAACTTCTTCCCTAAAAAGTTGCTTAAGGCCAGATATTCATAGACTGCATTTCTCCAATTGATTCTTTCTCGTTTTTATTCTCAGGAACAGATTTAGAATGATATGCAATGTGAGTGGTGATATGATCAGTCAGACTACATTGATATTTATTATAACTCCTAATATGACTATAATCCTCTTAGATCTTCAACATGCATGTACCTTCATTCAGTCTAAGTGCTCATCCACAAGTCAGTCACTGTTCAAAACCAAGAAGTATATGGGCTCAAAATAGGACCGGATTGATTCCTTCTTTCTTTGCATGTCAGAAATCCGAAATTAAAGCATTTTAAAAATAGGCTTTTCCTATACAAACCCGTTTTCTTTATGCCCAACTTCAGCTTTATTTCGATCTCGGAGTTCATTTGGCATTTCCAGTAGCAATTCCACTTCTTTGCTCAGAGAAAAGGTACGATTTTTTAGTTTACGACTTCTTTCGTCTTCCATAGGATCAGAAGACCTCTTTAGTAGTATGACTGCAGGTCATGATAACATTGTATTGTGTTGGTATTGGTATTATGCTGAAAAAATCTGCCAAGCCCGTTGCTCTAAATGACACCATAGTTTGTTATAGCTAAATGATGTCACACTGCAGAACACATGTAAGCTCTACGGGACTTATAGATTGTATCATTTGTTGTGATTTTAAAGGTATATATGCTGACCCTCCTAATGCATTACTAGTCTCACTTACGTATCTAAAAAGATTCGGCAAAAGATATTAACCTTTCTTCACGTCCAAATATCCTCTAAACCTAACTTCCTTCCTCTCTTAATGTCCCTTGCGACGGTAAAAGACGCGTTTTTGTTACAATGAAATAGCTGCTAAGCTGTTGTAACTGCCTGAGGTATTGATACTATCTGTCTCCTACACTGCTGGTACACGATTTGAACAGAACCTTTTTTTCAATGTAATTGTAATGGTGAGCTTCGATTCTATTTGACTTGGTTGTGAGTTCCGCAGAAAAATGGCATTTCAGTCATAAAATGTCATGGGAGATTTGGAGTTTGGTCTGTCGGCATTGAAATCCTATATAAGTATGATTAATAAGGACAATTGTGATAGCTATCGATATGAGCTGCAGTTCGTGGTGATGATACTAATGTCGTTGGACGAATCGATACTTTTCTTATTTGGTTTCATAAAAAAAATCCCTTGACGAAAATGGACATGATTGACGCTAAACTACTTACCTAACTTTTCTTGGCCTCTGTTCGATTCAAAATAGCCATATAATACTGACTAACACGATATTAGAAAAGCCTAGGACACTTTTCTGACAGGTATAAGGAGACAACAACAGACACATTGAAAAGTTGGATTGGCAGGCGAGTCGAATTTTCACAATCTCTTACTCAGATTCCAACTTTTATTTATCTGTCACCCGCATTTCTTCCGTTCGGTTTGAATCCAAACGTGTGTAGTTCATTCAATCATGCAAATTTCTCCATATGGTTCATACAGACCGGCTGTCAGATCAGTTTCTTCTCGAGTGCGTAGGCAATCGAAGTTTTGGCTTGATGTTTTCACTAGCAAACAGAGATAAATTACATTCTTAACGTTTTCTTGCAGGGGAAAGGCCATGGAATGCTCCGCAAAAGAGGGAAGGAATGTTCGTGAAATATTCAAAACTTTTCTACAACTTTCTCAAATTCGCCTGCCAAATGTTGAAGAATCGAGTGGATTTTTCGGAGGTGGAGGGCTTAGACGAAGATCTAGTGCATATGCTGGGACCAAAGGCCGTCAACAACAACAAAACCCTCCAAGCACGCCTACTTCTTCGTCTAGTCCCAGAGTTCCGGGTTTAAGCATGATGCGTGGAACTCTTAGTACTCCCACCGCTTCTGTTGATAAGGACCAAGATGACAGCGTTTTTAGTCGGAATAAACCAAGAAGTCGCAGCTTGATTCGACGCTCTAGCAAAAAGGCTAAGCCAGCTATGAGAGATAGTTCTGAAAGTGGGGCTGCTGGGGATTGTAAAATTACTTAGGCGTAATGATATTTCGCAAGTTCCTTTCCAGTGAACTTTAGGTGGAATAGTTCTGCGGAATTGAATAAAATGTCTTGATAAATTGTTTCAATATTAATATCAATTAACTGCTACATCTTAAGGAAGTGAGTTTTAAGTTTATATACAGTATTTTAGATCCTTAAATCAACGTGACCGTGACTTTCTGTTGAAGCTTAAATGTAGGCGAATTCCGGCTTTGTGCCACATAAGTCTTTTACTGAGTAAACGATAGGTACAATAGAGAAACTTTTTGTTATTTTGTTATTGGAAGTTCCAAATAAATATTCTGTCAGTCCTTGTTGAAGATCATACATCTTTGAAGTAGTTGGACATGTTTAAAATCCTTCACATCACCCTTCTATCATTCAAAACATCCAATGGTTAGTATTAGATTATTTCGTAGATTACTTCACTGTCCTTTCTTAACCAGAGAACACAGCTAAAAGTCAGGCCAACTTGTCTAAAGTATCAAAATAAATATCAATGGTGGAATGAAGAAAGAGCTTACTTTCGCTAGTTTTGAGTTCGATTTATATGAAAGCTAGGGGATAATCCAACTTTTGAATTATTGTCATTCGATAAATTAGGGTAACCAACTAAGTAGGTAGCTAATGTTGAGATTTCACTAATCTTTTTGTTACATTTTGTTAATTGGAAATGTAAAATACATGTGCATACAGCATGGTAAGGTTTAAGTAAATAATAGACGGACCAACATTTAAATAATGATAAAATTATATGGAAGGATGATGAAGCATTCAGCCACAAATATTGATAACGGACGATTACCGAGGTTTTTAGCTGCTGAATGTATGCCACACAGAATACATGTTTTACTACTATTAAACGTGCAATGATTAATGTTTAATTATTGTTATACGTGTACAGTCAAGTCAATAAACTAAAAAATTATACGAGTTTATCAAGCACAAGACGCTGCTGAATGTTTGTTTACAGCGTGCCCGTCTTAAACGTTTCAGTCTTCATCTTCTGTTGAATATGATTATTTAAGTTCCTTTGTATATCACTGGTATGTTGTTCTATGGAATGTTTAGCTTTATTTTGACGAATATTTTGGAAGGTGCTTGCTAAAGTTAAATACGATAAATATATGACTTTGAGTTTGTATATTTATGCGTTTAATGTCATGTCATCAATGCTGGAAGTAATTTGTTTGTTTTCTATGTCAAATATATTCACTGTTTGTATTAGTATGAAAATGTTATAATAAAACTGCTAAATTATATCTTTGATATTGGCAAATATAAACACCTAATAATTCATTGTCTAAGCTTCAAGCGTCAAATTAAAGTCAGTCATACACTCTTTTAACTTTATTAACAGGTTCAAAACCTCTTTACGTTAATCACAGACGTTCTGGAAATCCGTAGATCTGTACATCTTCCATGGATAACTTCGCAACTGCTGTTTTTGGATTACCTTAATTCTCCAACCGACTTGAACAACTTATGCAAACTAATACTTTAACGACATGAAGTGTCCTTGACTTGAGAGCATACAGCTTTTAGCATACTACTATTTACCAAGAAATTGAATAAATTCTAAAGCTAACGGTATGAATTAATGCCTGCCTAGGTCTTTATTTTCATTTGAGAGTAAAGTGAAAATGTATCTAGAAAAAATGTGCAGTCAATCAAATATAAAGAGGGTTATAATCCATCAAAAATTTAATTGAATCCAGCCATCCGTCTTTCTATCCTTGGATTATTTTCCTAACTATTTTTTTTTAGCTAGACGCAACTTCAGTTTCTCTATGGCGAAGGACAAGTCTCTGAAATCCTTATTTGCCCGGAGATAATGTCTTATTTCTGTATCCCACAGACGAGATCTGATCTGATAGTCTGCCCTCGCCCTATCTCTATTCACTGCTCGTACTTCCACTTAAAAACCCCTTTATCATCAATACGGTTTTCATAGAAAAAAACTCAAGGAAAACTTCATCTTTTACCTATTTTAGTATAATTACCGTATCGTCTCGAATAGCGTCCGTGGACACTAATTAATTTTTCAGTTTTTTTGGGGTCAAATTTAACATACAGTTAAATGGGGCTTATGGGTTTAGTAATAGTAATTAAGGGGGGACAATATTCGAGAGGGGACACTATTCATGAGAGTACACTATTCGAGTATATACGGTATGCATAATTCAGTAATGCATTCCAGAAGGATTCCAGACTGTTTTCCGCAGACTTTTTTGCACTTCAGGATTCTAATAAACTTTTTTGTCCCATTTAAACTAGCATAGCATGTGGTAAACGAACTTTGTAATCCACGCAATCCAACATATTAACAGGATTGAAGTATAATTCTGAGCAGTTGTAGAGCAAATCGGCATTTGAAGAATTGAAAAAAAAGTTTCATCAGTTTTTAAATAGAAAGTTTGCATTTCCACAAAATGCTTTAACATGTCCAGCAAAATCTAACCAACAGTACCATGCAGTAACTTTAAGTTGAAGCGATTCCAATTTCCAATCTTTCAAAACTGTGCAATTGGATTCTATCCAGCTAAACAAACCATGCCTGCACTAGTGAAGTGTTTGCATTTTACATTTTCCCATAATATACGTATAGCGTTAAAGTACAGTTTGGCATCCTTTTGGGCATATCAGGATTGTTGAGGGTTTATTACACAGCCAGCTATTTCGGATGATTGCATTCTTTTTGTTAGCTGCCTAATTTATATTTACCATGCTTGTTTAACCTACCGTGCATTACATTAGATTTTCTGTCAATGCCATTTTGACGAAAAACGGTTAAATCAAATTTGTCAATTGTAAATAAAAAGCCAACGAAGCAGAAAAATAGTATAGAATGGCACTTCGTCACACAATTTATTTTCTGAACAAACATTTAAAATCACAGTCAATAAGAAAATAGAACTGGTTTTTTATTTTAAGAGACCCTTCCATACACCATAATTTCCGTACGATATGTCGCATGCCGTATGAATGAAATAGTATTTTAGGGATTGCGGCTTATGCTAGGGAGCGAGCAATTCGTAGAGATTTAAGACTTAAGCAATTCGTTGAGAGATAAAAGATTTTACTCACTTCTAAGGAGAAAAAATTGGCATAGTCGCATTTTTTTGGCATTTAGGAGGACATTTGTTCTTGGAATTGATAAAATATTTTAGCTTTACAATAATTGAAGACGTTAGGTTAATAGTGGCACATAGTCATTTTGTGCTGAAAGAAACAGAAAGTATTTCCCCAAAGAAATTGTTAACTGCATAAAAAAATGCAAATGCAATGCAAATAGTAAAAAAATGTCCATTATTATTTTTTAATCATTTCATAAATTGAATAAATTTTAGATGAAGTTATTATAAATTAAGACTGCAGAATTTGTGTGTAAATCATCATCGTTTGGTTAGACTTAGGGTCTTAAAAGAAAAAGTTGGGACAAATAGAAAATTGGGGGTTTTTTTACAGGGGCCGCTTACCAAATTTATTTACGGCGACGGTACATACATTTAAAGTCAGGAATTAATCATTATTCGATATTTTCGTCAGCTGTGCATTCTAAGCAATTCGTTAATTATTTTCGTCGCCCTCAGGAAAAATTGATGAAGTGGTTCTTTTATTCATGGAATAGGCTTCATAAAGAAACGCAAAATTGCATTTTCCGATTCAGTTCTCCTGTGTTACTCATCTCTCGAATATTTAAATATCAAACCTACACTTTTGCATTCCCTTTAAACAAAATCAGCCACCAAAGTCTCATATATTTAGTTGCTTGCTAAATACAAGAGAAAACGTTCTTATAATTTTGTACTATAGAACTTCAGTATGCAAAAAGCAAGTTCTTTTAGACAAATATTACATTTTAATCATCCCAATTTCATATTTGCATTGAATAAAGTACGGTTCATTATAAATGAAGGACTCCGACCTGTCCCTTGACTTGAATTTTCTAGCTAAGCTTTATTAACTTTAATCAATGGAAGCACAGGTTCTGAATAGTGTAAACATTGCCTGTGCACCTCAGCAATAATCAAGGGAGTTTTTAAAAAGTTGTGAGCAAATCATTTCATTAAGTACACTCAGTAAGGTTATACATAACCAATGGCAATTCGAGACACTACAGGATAGCTTCATTACAGAGCAGGCTCAGAGGAGCGTTTATGAAATCTCCTCTCCCTCCTCATTATAAAATCAAACAATAAATGGAATACAAATGTGGACGAAGAAAGACAAATGCTCTGTAAAGATAAATAAGACTAAAGATTGTGAAGTGTTGTTATCGGTTGCAGTGATCAAGATTGAGTAATTTTTCAACTAAAAAAGCCAAAGTAAACCTTAAAAAATGTAAACAAAGATGCCCTTTAACTCATGCTCTACTATAAACCTGATTTTTGATCTCAACAACCCAAAAAGATAGCATAGCGATGCATAGCAGATTCACTTGCTCCACGCCATAATGTCTGAATTAGGAAATGCATTACATACACAGTACTTCCTTTATTTGCAACGCCACATGATAGCTTTCTGCAACCTTTCAACAGAACTGTGCCTTTTTCATTTGCTGAAAATGCAGAACGAAACTGATGAGGTGTGAGATTGTAAGGGTTAACATTTTAGGATTTAATCGTAACGAAACTTGACTGAATTATGAAAATGCTAATATAAGTATTTTTATGTTTAATTAAACAAATTATTAGCTTGACTTTAAAAAAATTGTCAAATCTTGCTATCCTCAGCTATATTACAAACAGAAACAACTTTACTAGCCATCATTCATGCATCTAATTACAGAAATTATGTACGACACTGCAAAGTTGAAAGATAGGATTCACAATAACTGTTTACCTATCCCTCCCTACGTCCTCAAAATGTACTGTTCATTCATCATCCCTTATTCAGCAGATGCGTTTGCAGAATCATAATTTTCTAATTATTTAATTCGTGAATGGCTAGACATATTTACCTATATGTTGTGTATGTATTGGATTGTATTGATTTAAATCTTAGCTATTTAGCATGTCTCGGTAAGAGTAGAACTCAATGTAAACTACAAAGCAAAGTTGAACCTTATCCCTTATTTCATCTGATCACTTGCAATACGTGCATGTTGGACGAACTAACTACATAACATAGTACAGGTCTCCTTCTACGCAAAATTATAATTGGTGTCATTGTTTATTAGCATATCATTGTTTAGTTGAAGTTTACTTATAGAATTATATTCTGTTAATGAATTTGACATCTATCCCAATCAACTAAATAATGCATTCTGTTAAGTTACAACCTCATTTACTTAGCACTATCTCCTTATGCTTCGTTTCATATGATGATAGAGTTAGCGGTTAAGTTTACTTTTGTCGTTTACAACTAACACTAACACCATAACACCCTGTAATGGTCCCTATTGCCTCTGTTTGTAATTCTACAAAAAACCCACAATGTTTTTGCACTATTATAAAGGCTAGTACACTGCTTCATGTCTTCTAAATTTCCTTTAAACCAATAAGTTAAATCGTGCCATGATTATTCCAAGTTATTTATAATATTCCTCACCTCATCAGTATGAAATATATGACGAAAAAGACAGTGTAGCTGCGGGGCTACGGGGGTGGCTCATAAAATGTATGAAACCTCAACTGATTGTTCTGGCGAGCTATTTCCTGG